>OY754331.1:128997164-129167198 GCA_963573305.1 Pyrrhosoma nymphula | reverse complement strand
TATTCTTGTGCCGTTGTTAGAGAGAGAGAAAGAGAGAGCGCAGTTATTTATTCCGTTTGATTTTTCAATTTGATTTCCGAATCGTTCCTTTTTCCGCTTTATATCCAGATGAAAGTGCTTGAAGTTTCCGGATTCATCATCGATGTATAAATCATCAATCCTTAACTATGCCTAAACTATGTAGGAAGATGAACTAAACGTGGTTTTTAACAAAAAGATATCTCATTTAACTGTTAGATCTTCCGTTTACGAACGTAAAACGACTGCAAGTTAAAATAATTCTCAAGTTAATTTTGTTATAAGGAGGCGGAAAGGGAATAGCCATATGCGATTCCCTAACCTTGCGATCAATTTGTCACACATGTCAGAGAAAATGAGTTTTCTTCATAGACTAGCGATGGATAAATGCTAGACTATATCGTGTTTACTGTACAGAGTAATTAACTGATTTAATAAATTCATAAACTTAATTGAAAAACTTCTTCATTAAAAAAGGTTTTTTTATAATGCGGCAGTACGCGTAAAGTGATTTCAGAAATGAGGTTACTGATTTACCTTTCAGTACATGACCACATGGCTACGGATTGAAATCCTATTTGGACCATGAAATACATTAGCTTAGCCCTTTTTCCATGATATCCATGGAATCGGCGATGTTTATAAATTTGTCAATTTCCAATACCACGGTGGTCGAAATGGAATCAAGGATGAACATTCGTATCACTTAAATAGACAAATAAATCATCCAGATCGATATTTACGATGCCTTTACGGTTTACGATTTACGGTTCTGCATCTCGTATATAGTATACATAAATTATTATAATTGATTCTTCGAGATAATTTCGTATATATTGTCCTCGTGTTACATTTTCTGTCACCTTTGCTCCAGGAATTATAGTGGAGTTGCACCATAGAAGAGTTTAACATGTGAACCCAGAAAACAAGCGGAAAAGGGCAAAAGCGAAGATGAGATTTACCGTCGCAACCGTTCGCAAACAGGATATAAATTGCGGATTTCAAACTGGCCTCGGGAACGTAGCGCTGCAGACGATCCACGTGTTTAGCTTCGCTGCTTCTGACGGTCAAGAATAATGACACAGCTCACTGCGGTACCAGGAATTGAATTGTAGGTTTAATATAGGATTCAATGGCAGACGAGTAATAATGTAGTTCGTAGGGCAATAAACTACATTATTCAGGGCCGTCAGTCTATTTCCGAATGGAAACGAGACATTATGATCAATAAATGGAACATATTGCCGAACTACCTATACCTCTCTTCGTCTCATAAACTTTATAAAAATCACAACATAAATTCTTCAAAGTAATTCCAAGTGTATAAGATTAATAAGAGTAATTATCTGATTGAAATAAAGATAAGTCCTGACAATACATTTTAATACTATGATAAAAATTTACTGATCATGCTCAGAGGCATGAAAATTAGTGCCAGCAAAAAAAATATTCGAAAAGAATTCTCTCTTGGCTTTTGTTTCCTCTGTTCTGCAGGGGCTTGTTTCTTTAAAATTGAGACTGAGATCTGAAGGGGTACTCGGCAAGGCAGAAGGGACGGTTTTAAAGAATAAGATTCGGAGAAACCTAAAAAAGCGAGGAATTCATTGAATGGACCGCGGAAGTTTGAGTATAATACTATTTACATTTAATATTTTTACATTTTATTGATGAACCCCATTTTTTGCATCGTTGAATGAAGGAGAGACTTATGCCCTTTACTAGAGGTAAAATCCCTACGAGATACGATGGGTATGGCAAGTTGATCACTTGTCGTTCGCGGCGCAGAATTTCACCAGTCTTGCGCGGATGGGGTTTACGTGGATATGGCTATTAAAAGTATATCTTCAACAATATTATTCCCTTTATTTCGATTGCCCTGAAATTTGAACCACTCCACGAACATATATCACAAATGCCTCAACGTCATTCTTGCGAGAGAATGCTTGCTCATCGCGCAATCACATAACTCATAACTTTCATCACTGGTGGAGAGTTACATGTTAAGTTGAGGTAAAAGAGAACGCTAATATTTCCTAAGGATCCACGATGACTGCCTCAAATCCAATTTTTATTAATGAGCGGGAACTCAGGATAGTGCTCACCGAGAAAAAATTGGAGAAAGTGTGAAAGGTCATTGCGAGGATCTTATCGGAGTACTTTCGTACACAATGAGCATTCCTAGTCATAATTTCCGCAAAACTTTAAGTCACTCATTGGGTCACGTGAGCATGAACTTTCCTAAATCAATTATGAAAACATGACTATTACAAATGAATGTATTTTATAGTCTAACATGCCTTCTTTTATCTCTACCGCCTGAGCGCCAGTTCCGTCGAATATAATTCTGATATTTTTGTTCGGAGTGCAGCCAAAAGAGCTGCATTTTCCGAACAAGCACTCAAGCATTTTCTCCAACTATTTCTGCGACTGCCCGCAGCTTTGAGAAACTGCAACCTTCTCAGAAAACATTAAAGCGTCTGCTAAGTTGCGCAATGCTCCAACAAGCACGTTCGAAACATCCCTTATATGTTTCACGTAATCATCGCAAAATCATCTGGCATTGGGAACACATAAAAACCCCGGTGAATGAAAAATGAGCGTTGCTCAATCTCCAGAAGAGTAGGAGAGGAGTGGACTATTTTTCCCTCGGAGATCCGACAGAAATAAGCGAGGATAGCACAGCAGAATGAAAGACCGGTAAGCGGTTTTTGAGTGACGAGTGTTTTCGAGGGGAAATTAAACACGGTATAATGTTGCCATGGAGGTGTCCGGTGAAAAAATGATGGGAAGAAGAGAGAGAGAAAGAAGAGGAAGAGGAGGAAAAAGAAGAAGAGAAATAAAGCTTTGTCCGGCAGGAGCGATCAATCATGGGGAGTGCAAGCGAAACTATTCGGTTCACGCGGGGGAATAATTGAGTGGCGGCGGTGAGGCGGGACGGGAGGGAGACGAGGTAGAGGGGGGAGGAAGGAAGAAGGGAAGGGGGGGGCGGGCAATAGAGGCGACGGGGGTGTATTTTGATGGATTACACCCCCGGGGAGAGAGAAAGAGAGGAAGAGAAGAGCAGGAGAGGAATATGGAGAAGCAACGCCCGGAGACAACGGCACCCGAAAAGGTGACATAGGCCGCTCGGAAGGACTCGGCTGAGGAAGTGTCTCGTCTCATGCCATGGACCGCTGCTACTGCAAGCCTAGCGAGGCATGCAAAAGGGCCCATTGCTACCTCAAAATTGACGGAAATCCATATCCAGGCATAAATACTCATAGGACTGCACCATCTGAGTTGATGCCAGAAGCATACTCGATAGTAAACAGACACCTAGCTTAACGAAGGAATTATCTTGCATTCATTAGGTTAGGAGTTGAATAAAAACCAATACCACAGAAAACAATGACCAATAGCTTAGCGTGCACTCAGCACTGGTATTGCAGTCCACAGGTGCAAATATATGCACCAAGGGGGTGAAATTAGCAATGAAAAATATATGTTCCCTGACCTGGATTTGAACCCGCTTTTCCTAATTTCCTGTCAGGATTTTCCGAGCCTCTGAATTGACGAAATTTTGACGTCACAGCCTGAAAAATTTTAAATATGGTCATTCAAAAGTTGATGTTTGTCGGGGGAAGTAACGTCACATTGACAGATTTTCCGTGGTTCGACCGCGTCGAATCCTTACTGAATAAGACCCCAGGTGTGTTTGTCAGTTACACCACCAAGCCGAGATCGGCGGGGATTTATACGAATTAGATGATTCCAGTCCACACTGGAACAGTAGACACTGTCGTGCTTAACAAGCCACCAGCGAGGAGGATAAACTCAGCATCATTGATTTTTAATTAAACACTTCATAACTTCTAGTTCGCCAAAACTCCCGCAGAAATTCACCTCGAACTAAAATGGCCTTGTGACGCAACTAGCTGATACGTCTGGCCGGCTATTGAGAGAATTCCGGTCAAGTCAAACGGCGTTTTCATGGCAAATTTCATAATACTAACCAATATATTGATTACAAAAGGTATTCCTGAATTAGATTACTCTGAGAATTACTGTCACCAACAGAATATTATTGCATTATTATATTTTAAATATTCATTAAGGTGGCTGGAGCGATTTTTGTTTGTATACAGATTTGCGTGAAACTTTGCATACGTGTCCTTGTTAGTAATACCTATCGATAAAATAAAAAAAACTGCATGTTACCGATTTGGTTTCCTGGCAATTCAATGGTATTTTAACAAGTAATCTTATGGAACACGGCATATATTTTGAAAAAATTCTATTACTAAAGTACAGATTTTCTCCTAAATGCGAAATAGTAAGTTTCATATTATTATAATAGCTGCCAACAAATATCAAGGTATCATACCGAGTAAGAAAAGCGTATTTAGATATGATTTTCGCGTAAATTTCGAATTTCGCGCCGAACATCCAAGTCAAAACAATGCTTTAATTAAGGCGAAAATTTGAAATATTACTCCTGCATCATATACATTACTGCATTGTGGTGATTTCATACGTATAAACAGGTGTACGTGGCTGAAATGTGGTCCAAGAATATTTTTTTCGACTTACTTGAAAAGTTATTAGAATGTGCCTTCAACGACTCACGATTACCGCTCCAGCCACCTTAAGTGCCTAGAGCGTCATTATTACCTTTGTTATCTAACTACGAAAGTCTTACAGACGATTATTCCGGTCATAATATATAATATTACGAGAATAATATTGTTTTAGTCACAAAATATTAATTCATATGATTATACTAGAAGCAAAAAGGCGCGAAAATAAGGTCATATAGAGGGATATGAAAGAAGAGCCAGTTTCTTAGGCCTGATAACAATAATAAAGCTCTTAGATTTGATCTAACCTAAAAGGAAAGGGCGAGATGGGTATGTATGTGTGTATGTAAATATCCATAATTTAACATTTCTTCACGTTCATATGATGGAAAAAATTAAAGTCAGAAGAAATATACATTTATGTATTACACCACGTCAGAAACACAATTTATAGGCGATAAAAAATTAACAACAATGATTCATAGAGAAACTTGAAAATGAAGAGATATTTCTTCATGCACATACCGTCATTAGATCTTCTTATACTGATAAATTACTGAATAATAAAATGCACTTCCATTCAAAATATCACTTTAAATAATGAGAAATGGTGTTGATTGTGCTTTATAAGGTTTTTACTACATTATATAGCCCAATGTAGACTATAATGTAATCTATTTTATTCATTCTGAGAGATAGTCCACTATTTTTTCAATCTAGCAGAAGCCCATATCTTAATTTTTTAAGGTAAAGAGCAATGACCAGCCATTCAATTTTTGATTTAAGAGTTAACCCAAGCTTACTACCTGAAAAATGTTATCAGTTCACAGATAACCAGAATACTAGCAAAAGATCCTCAGCTCCGTATTCTTCCTCAATGTTGGATTCCTTTAAATGGCTTCACATTACTCAGGAGTTTTGGAAATACTCGGAGAAATTGTCACTGGCAAACAATGATATGAAATGGAAATGAATATCAACTGTGATTAGAAATAACTGACAGTACAAATGGCTGTCTCGGAGACATGGAGAAAAAGTACTCGGCGCCAATGCTAAAATTCCCTCAGCAGCGTGTCATACAACATATAGACTGCTAAGAAAGTACATATACGTGCTTTTCTGGACTCATAAATGGGGCAAATAGTTAATGAGGAAACCTTTAAAAATACCATTTATGCATCAATTCATACACTCCATAATGAATGTAATTCCTTCCAATTTGATTCAAAATGACAAATTTTACAAAGTTTCTGTACAATTTTTCAAATTCACAGCCGGGAAAGGATTCAGATTTACGAGACAATGATACATATGCTAATCGGTGTCATGCATTGAGTAAGACCTTGAGAGCGTAATATTGTGACTGTAATAAATCAGGGCAAAAGCAAAAAATGGGAGAATTATGGGGAGTAATGATGAATGGCGTAGATTAGATCTCATAGAAATGGTAGGAGAAGGGAAAAAATAAACTAGTACTTAAATAGCCACATAGTCACACGTACTTCGGCATGGTTACGCGTTTAATCTGCAGTTACGACTCAGCAGGCGCTGTTAATACCCATAATATCCAGTAGGTGGTCACGCTTTAAGTCGTGTATGCTTTGCCAAACGTTCCGTATAATTTTGGAACGACTTCACCAAAGGTCAAAGGGAAAGGGAAGTGACATTAAAGGGAGAATGTTTGCCATAAAATTGAAGCCCTTTAACTTTCCACTGACAGAGTACAAGCTTCGCTAAGCATCACGGGAAGATAGACGTAAAACATGATAACGCCACGATACGTCCCTGTAAATTCATGATTGATATTTACTCTTAGAGGAGTGACCCGAAATATATTGTGCTGGGCACTGCTATTCGTTAAACAAAAGTTGGGATAAAACTAGGTTTCCATTAGCTCATGATTCTGAATGAAACCTCATTTCCTTGATCTTGTTGGGCTTCATGCAGAGTCAACAGTCGCCTAAATTACATGAACGCCAGCTAAAACAAGAGAAAGCTTCTGAATGCTCTGAAACGAATACATAAAGCTCTATCTGGAATTGAGGATGCGTAGCAGTCTTCGTCACAAGAAAGTAATTAATTGAGACAGCTGTAATGAAACTTCACGCGTGCATGAAATCAAATGAAAATTCCGCAATAGTTAAGAGTAGCCGTAAAAAGAATCTGTAAATTAGAAGGTTTTTCCACCACGTCTATCAATCAACATTTTCTAAACTGTCTTAAAACGAACATAGATGATTTTAAACTTTGACTTGGTTATTTATATCAATTTTAATGTTCGACGAAAAACATCTCCGATAAACAATTTTTTTCGAATAGCAAAAATCAATTTTCAAACCCTGAAATTTCAACTGCTATGAAAACCGTGGAAGTTAATACATTACTATCTATGATTGAACTAACTGCTCATGATTTTGAAAGTTCATTGAGTAGGAATGTCTCACAATTTGCTCTTGGTGACTCTATTTAAACGATATCCAGATTTTTCTCCTCGTCCAAGCAGGGGAACATTAAATGCAACTTATTAAGGGACTGCCATTCATATTATAAATCCTTTTGATGCAGGGTGCACTGATTACCCATCCTTGCCCAAGGTATTTTACGCCTTCCCTCGCCCAAGTACCCCAATGCGTTTTTCTAAATTTAAACGCTTTAGGAACGAATAATAAAAATGAAATGATTTGTATTTAGTAGTTGTACATTTTTTTTAGCATAAATATTTCGAATATGATGGAACGGTATGGTGTACGATAAAATTTACATTTTAATTCAGTGACATTATTTTGATAAAATTTCAAGAATAAATTTGACAATTTTCTTCATGCTGGAAAATCTTTTAAATGTTACATTACATTGTTCTGTAATAAGACCTAAATATTTACTATTACAAACAATTTTTTCGATTTGATGATTTTTATATGTTTCCTATGAACATTGCAAACTGGTGTATTTAAATTCACACATGCAAATCTCGCTTCCTGTCTTCTCCTCTTGGACATAAAGCTCACCTAAGAGGAGAGGATAACTTGCTGTCATCTTTAGTATTTTCATCATTAGAGCCCTTAAAATTTATACAGCAATATTTAATTGCTTCAACACTTGCTAAATGCAGACTTGCAAATTGCTTTTGATTCCCCTCCTGAATATTTCCCTAAGTAAACTTGTGCTTGCAAAATGTAAGAAGTTTTCGAATCGGCCCACACCTAAATATTTTATCCCATAACGTCCTGGTTTAGATTTTATATACACACGGAAGGGACACTTAGAACAAAATTTTCCCAGCCGTTCGTTTATTGTTATATGCACATTTGGAGAAAAGTTTTTCACGCAAGCTGACCTAAACATATCGACCACATCCCTAATAGCCTCCAACTTTTCGCATGAATTTTTCTTAGTGTTCGAGTGGATTTATTGTCAAACCATATAATTCTAAGAATGCTCTTTACCCTTTTTCTTGACATTACTGCAATAAAGAAATAAATTTGAAAAGCCCTGTACGGAGTCCATAGATCACTTAGGGTGCTTTTACGCCCTTGATATTTTCCGGCTGTAATGAGAATGCCAAAAAAAAGCTAGTAACTCTGTCTGGCTCATGTTTATCCATTCCATTGCACTTTTAGTATGATTGTGATTGTATTTTGCGTAAAGTGTAGCTGTTTCTCTGTTTGTCTCAAAACACACGATTTAAAATATATCCGGCGTCAGGATCAATAAATATGCATCCTTAAAACTGTCAATTCTCGAACTACTAACAGTTTATCCATCAGTACCCATGTTTTGCATTGACACTGTTTCTTAACATTCTGCGACCGACGAGATGCGGTTTTCTGTTTCAATTCCGTCCTGACTTTGCCGTGAAAAATTCTTCCTCAGCTTCTAAAATTCTTTCCTCATCTTCTGATTCAGGTTCACAATCAAATCCATCACAGCAGTCGTCCTCTTCTTCCATAGCATCTTCCTATTCAATTTCAGAGGCACAATCAATCATAGGTCCATTCTCGTCATCTTCACTTAAATCTGAGTTGCTGCATTCATCATTGAAAAGAAGTAATTCAGTCTCTTTATAGGGAAGTCCCCAAGAAGCAATGCTATAATGTGCAAGATATGATTTTAGCATGCTTATTCTTTGAGCTTCGATAATTTTCATGAGAGTGCAAAATATATCATATTCACCTTTCCATGGTACTCAGAAGTATATCAAAACCTCCTCCAAACTCCATCTCCTCTTCAAGATTGTGTATTATATACTTGACTTTTCTTGTACTTTGTACCTGATGACGATGTAGTACATTGAAACCTGGGTCGGAATAAATCCATTTGTCCAGTGGAAAATTGCATTTCTGCTATACAAGATGGTTGAAGCGTTTACTTTGTGGAATTTCGATATGATGCAATAATTAAAATTTGTAATGTTCCACACTGTTTTTATTAATGGTACAAGCCTAACCGGTTTCAATGTTCACACATCATCATCAGAGGCTGAAATTACCCAGGTACCCTGAGGTAATTTAAGCCTCTGATGATGATGTGTGGACATTGAAACCGGTCAGGCTTGTACCATTAATAAAAACAGTGTGGAACATTACAAAGTTTTAATTATCGCAGCATTTCTGTTCATCATTTTGCAACAACAAAAGTAAATATTGTTGTCAGCGTAGATACAGCAGGGTTTCTTTTCTTTCCACAATTCTCATTAGCATTACAAAGATCCGTATGAAATTAATTACTTTGTACGCAAATGAACAAGCTCAAATTATACCAAGAAAAGGTAACAGTAGAAAAAAGAAATTGAAATTTAAGCCGCAGTAGCCCAAGAGGTGTAGTCTACCTACCCCGAAAGTTTAAAACAAAATATTTTGAAAATATGGATTAAAATGCTCTTGTTAATAGTATATTTATATACGTTTGAGTATTAGAAACGCCTACCAAGGACAGTTTACATTTTCTAATTCATCGTGAATAATAATTTAATTAAAAAGCCTGGGGTAGTTGAAATAGTTGCCTTGGGCAGGAAAGGGTTAAAGATTTAAAGTCAGAAACGACAAAATCCGTGGAAACTGCCCAGACAGACATCAATAAAGCCAGCGGAAAAGAGCGAATATGAATTGTATTCCCTGTGAATTCTGCCTCAGAGTGGATTTCATCACACAAAAAATTGAATAAAATATACTTTTTCCCGAAAAAATTAACAAAAATAATACTTTTATAACATAATATCAATGGTTAATATCACTGACAAAACACGCCTTTACTTTTGCTTTATTGAAACCCAAATACACGCTCGACGTTATTTATTTCTCAGCTTTACAAATGGAAGCACTTGTTGTTCGTAACTGACTTCATCCAGTATGGTCGTCCTCGAATGTTTGGTTTGCATTTGCGGGGAAATTGTCACGTTCCGAAAATTACTTCTCGCAGAGGATAAACAAGGATCTCTAATTTGCAAATTTTCACCACTATTTTCTTTCCGTTCGCAAAATATACGTACTTCTATGGAAAGGCGTTCGCATACCGTGTAGCCGAGAAATGGGAGGAAAAAATAGAATGGGCTTGAAAAAGGACATCGTTTTTGAGTGAGAGAGCATTATCTGAAGAGTTGGGGGGGAGGAGGGAGGAGGGCTAAGATGCAAAGAGGGAAAGGGGGGCGTAAAAATGTGGAGGGGGGTATTAAGGGAGGGGAGGGGTCGAAAGAAATGGACGACCATGGCAACGAGTTGTGTGTCCAACCACAACTCCTGGAGTGTGGGGGTGGAGAGCGTAGTAGCGGTGTGAGGAGGGAAGGGGGGGGGGAGTGGAAAGGACGAGCCCGCTCATGGGAAATTCATGAGTCAAGGCACCGCAGGCTGCGTTAAACATGCATCCGAATACGCACGCACACTCACACACAAACACACACACGACCAACATACACAAATACCCTGGAATCCCTCCGCTCCCCACAAGCACCCTTCCAAGCTCACCCAAACGTCCCTCCGCCACCCCTGGCGCATAAAATTCACCCCTCCCTCCCCGACCCGTCCTTCCGCCACCCCCAATCTACCAAAACCACAAACCTTATTTACTTATGCATCTCAAATAAAAAGGCAATTTGAATAAAGCGGGGCTGGTCAGTATCAGCGTCTATCGCCCGGTTTAATGCGGTAATTATTGCAGATGAACCTCTTCCCCAATCTTTTCTTTTCCCACACCATACGCTGAGGTTTTCAATTGACTCAGTATGACCATAACGTGACCACAGGACTCTTATTTATCACTTTATTTTTGCTCATACAACCCCGTCAGCATAATGCACTTAAGTTATATTTGGACAGCATCAGAATATTAAAGCAAACAAAATTGCTCTCCTATGGAACACAGAAACTTTGAAGATTTCTACTTTTCATCGTCAATACCTATTACTTTTTGTCTACTTCCTAAATTTTTTCGAGGCATTGAACAAATATATCATTATATATGCATGTGCAATGGATATAATAACTATTAATCAGCACTTGATTTCTAAACTCACAGTCCTACGAAATTACACCGAACAAAACAATCGAAGTACTACCATTCAATAGGGTAAATGTTTACCATCTTTAGCATCTTCAACACACTGCCCAAAGCAGCATATCAATTTCTTCATACAAGGCTAGCAAAAACATGAAACTTGACAGCCAGAAAAACGGTGATCTTTCAAATGGCCCGATATAACACCTCAAGTTTCAGCTCTGGATGTGGAGGAATTAAAATATATATTTGGGAGGGGTAGTCATTGATGATTTCATTTTCAAAATAAATAAAATTAATGGGCCTGCATTTGTAGAAGCGTAGCAGTATTTTTATTTGCGTTCCGGATCATCTTAAAAGGTAAAACCTCAATAAATTGAAAATTAAATCACATATCACTAAACACTTGCTATCATACATATTTTATCACGTTTTCGTTTCAGGTGCATAATTAACTTATTGTTTTGGGAAAATAATTTATCATTCTATCCAACAATTTTAATGCGCTTACTTTTGATTTAAAGATCCAAGATTTTATTAGTTATTAAAATTACTGATTTTATTTTAGCATCCAAACAATGTTTTTTTTTTAATTTCTTAAAATCTCATAGATTTACACCACGATTTTATAGAAATAGCACCTATAATGTAGTTCTTCAGTGAAAACTCATTAATGATTTACATGATGAATGGAGGCATCTACAAAAATAGCACTGCGGTAAGATATACTTACACAATATAAATTGAGAAAATAACAATTCCAAGGATATTTTTCCATTTTGTCTTATTGAAACTAGAAACTTTAACCCACTTCGGGTGGATTTTTCAAACAGTACCTAAGATACATTCCTAATGCCCGCCATTTCTTTCAAGTTCGATTCGGAATCACACTAAAAAGATTAATCCTGATGGTGGCGCGGGTCGTTTTTTTTTATCTCGGCCGCTCTCAAGAGAGGGCAGAGCGCGTGCCGGGACGGTCAGAGCGAAGCATTTGGGGAGCCCTCTCGCGTTTTATATTTTATTCTGCGGAATGATAAAGCTTTGGACATGGAGGGCGAAATAGAGGGGTGGAAATGGAGCAGAGGGAACAGAGCAGAGAGAGAGAGGGGGTTGGCGAAATATTTATAAAGGATACCGCCATTGCCTTCGTCTCTCTTCCCCTTTATCCAGCGTGTGGACTGTGCAAGGGGGGGTTGTGGAATGGTAGGCATTGACACAGAGGTGGTACTTCTTGCGTGATTAAGCTGCTTGCTGCCCCAGACGGCGATAAGCGAAGTGAGGAGATGAACGGCAACGGAGCGCTGAGGGTAAGAGGGTTGTGCGAATTGCAAAAGAAAGATGTTTGCCCAGAAAAACATCTCCGGAATATACGAGCGTCATTTACACAGCATTGCGAGCTATTTTCTAAAAGATTGCGAAATGTGCTCACACACAGCTAAGGAATTGGTCGGGAAAGATACATGAGGGCGAAAATATGAGTTTATAAGCCTACTGCATACAATAAATTGAGACTCTGGCCACGGCTTTAGAAGCAGGAGTGGTAAACCTTCCACCATCACGTAAAGAAAATAACTTAGAAATATTATAAATTCAGGTAAGAAATAGTAAAATAAAATGTCTACCTGACTGTTGTTGCTAAGTAGACAAAAGCTGAAGTAGTGTAATGACGATAGCATGATTACAAAAGAGTATTATGTAAATTACACAGCAATTAGGGCAATATGCAATAGGTACCAATAGAAAAATTAATATTTCAGGTGTAACACAGTTAAGAGCAACCCATAATGTTGACGTTAAGCAACACATGGCACAAGTGAAAATTTGATATTAATGCTAGTTAAGATGCACCGCATAATGCCAAGCAGAAATAATATTACCATTCCTGAAATATTTCTGCTACGGAAGAGCGATAGGTACACGATTACATGAAAATCTGAGGGGGAAAAAACTAAGATTCAATGTTGCATTAAAGAGCTACCGATAAATTTACCCAAGACATTTTGCAAATGAAATTACAGATATATTATCTGAATTCCAGGCAGAAAAGGCAAAATGGCAGAGGAAGAAAAAGAAATAATAATATTAAGTAAAAATGCATCAATAAGGTAGATGAAAAACTAGGCTTTTTTCCTCACTATTTTTCGACGAAGACATTAATAGAGTGGAACACATCAAATATTCATCACAATTTAACACCTTAATGACTTAATCCAACTCGCCCTGATTCCTTCAATTCCGCCATTTTTTCATGGACATTGACTGATCACCCCCAGCCAGACATTGTCGTCCTCATACCTCCTCCTCACTTTTCAGACTTATTTTTTATTTTACTTTAATTTCCGATTTCAATGTTTCAATAACTGAGGACATATGGACAACACAGTTACTGACGAAAATTTGTTTCTTAAGGTGGTTTGAGCGAGATGGATCCCTAGTCATAGTGGAGACCATATTCAAACTTTATTCTTTGATTATAGCGTCTGTAAGAAGTACGAAATAAATATTGTAATATTAATGGGGCAAATATATAGTTATATATGCCCAAAAATCTCAGTAATTAAAGAAATAAAGCCACATAAGTCTCTAACTTGAATCATTTTTTCCCGCCAAACGGATGAAAACCCTTCAAAACAGCAGGTTTTTTTGCGATTCTGTAAACGTTACTGTGGTGAGTGATAGATTATTTTTTATAAATAGTTGAGAAAATATGCAATCTATACACCGTAAGTTTTTTGACGAAATCTAGTTGATATAAATTCCTATTCCCTTCAATATTCTCTCTCTGGAGCGCTCAGCCATAATTTATCCCATATAAAACAGCTTATATTTACAGGCAAATTGCTCGAAAAGTAGTTCGGCAAGGGGTTGATATTTTTATATCATTGGAAATATGAGAGTTGTTTCTTTAAAATAAGGCCAACTTCATAAAATTCTAGGTGAAATGATTTTTCGCTCAAACTACCCTAAATATGGCCAATAAACATGCTTTACTCGATAATAATGATTATTTCGAATAAACACCAAACTAAAACTTACTAACAATCAATGTGACTGATATAAATTAAGGAATTCTTAGATACTAAAATCGTGGCAATAGCTTTTAATATGAGTGACAAATGCTCAAGTCCTAGGCATCAGCGGAAATAAAATCCTATCCAAAGAAAATTATCATGAGGGCCCACGAACAGAATACACAGCTCCAACAAAATCATCTCTTTAGTTGTGATGGATAATAAAAATTCTGCACGAATAATTCAGCACCTTTAAAAAGGATGAAGCTAGTCCATTCTCCAATTACATCGACCCTCTCGTCGTATTAATAAGATATTTATAACCATACCGAAAAAAATTGAGCTTTTAGAGATAAACGGTTGCAAAGAAAGTTTCTTGCCTACCTCTAGCAGAACCTCCGGCGACACGTGTTAACTTTCGACTCGAAAATCTCATGGTCGTCACTCATTTAAAACTCTCCTCGAATACTGAATGTCTTGAAAGACTTCAAGCCCTTTTGTTCAGCTCTTTGACCTTATTTTTACTCCGATTCACCAATTGTTCGGCTACTAAAACTTTACCGTCATACAACTCTTCCCAGTATCCTCATCTTTTATTCTTTCTCAAGATAATACTTAAATTACTGCGGCACCTAGTAGGCAAAAATGGTAACTCTTGCGAAACTAGTTGCCGTGGAGGTCGTCCCTTTCAGTCTGCGAGCGCTATCCCATGCATATTTATCGGACACGTATAAATCCAAACCGAGTTAAGTCCCATGGTTGGCTATCGACCGCCGCGAATGTTTGTCGATGAATATTACAAATCTCACGCACTAAATTCGGCAGACGCAAATAAATGACAAGTAAAAAATAAATAACTCTGACTACTCGGCGATAAAGATGGCATTCGCAAAACGTGTTGAGGGGAATGTCACCTACACAAGGAAAAATAATATTGAAATAATTCTGATATCGCAATTTCCTCTAGCAATGCCTCAGAAAAGCTGCAAAAGAGAATTTAAAAAACTCCGCAATGAAAGAATTTAAAATCACTCACAGAGGCTACAGAAAACTTTTGAGAATAAATAAAACTCCAAGGCACTTCATTGGCTAGAATAAATAATACTATCAACTCATATTTCGAAGAATCATAAAGTTTGAACTTGCCGCACCAAATTAACAAATTCGAGTAAGAAATAATGCCTCAATATTAATCCCTTCGTTATGAGTCACGATAACGCATGCGAAATTATAGTAAACATTGCATGAATCCATTTAGAACAATAAACGAACGCAATACCCATATTAATAATTTTTACCCAGATTGAATTCCGAATAATTAACATTGGTAATTCTGCTGAATGGCTTCAGAGGTATGAAACGAATATAGCACGCCGTAAATTAAAGGGTTAACAGTGTTGTAACGCATAAGCGTTGACTTTATGTGCCAACATTATAAGATTCGACGATGTTTATACGGTAACGGTCTGCCACTGAGGATTCGCCGGTTCCTGCTCATTTCTAGCTCACTGTAGCTAAGCAGCAACTGCTGTTAAGAACAGGTCTAATTGGCGGCATTCTATGCCCTATATCCCTCATATTGCTACCACACAAAAGTCATCTGTCACCAACAAACTCCTTATATTACCTTATGTGGTCCAATATTGACAGTTACTTATCCAAAAACATTTTAAAAGTAACAATTGAAGAACAGCGTAGTGAATAATAATTTAGCAATGGGTGTAATAACAAAAAATACTTTCAGAATTGTACATGATCAAAACACTTTGTAAGACTGAAAATCGTTCTTTGCTAAAAACGTAAGTGAGACATTAATTTAATTAAAAAACATATAGGTACATTAAATTTTCTATTTCACAAGTATCTGAAAAAGATATACTGAAAAGTATTTAGAGATTTTTCAAAGCTGTCTTACATGCTACAACCCTCCTCAAATTATTAACCCACGTGCGACTCTTTTAACGTCCCTGGAATTACTCGCCTCACTCAATTCATAAAATGACACCACCATTCCACCTCTTCCTAAATCAACCCCCTCATCACACTTACCTTACCCCTAGCCTAAAAACGTTGCATACAATAGCGAGGAGACAATGACATTTATCTAGTCATGATATTGACACTTTTGCATTGAAACCGCGGTTGACTTATTGAACTGATAAAAGAAAATACTAATACATAAAAATAATGTTTTAATAAGTTTCGATATTTTCCGACATTCCATAAAGTATATCCAGTAACTTTTGAATTTTACCATCAAAGTAATTCATTTTACGTAAGTTAAAGGAGTGTATTCCAGGATATTTAAGATTAACACTCAATAAAGTTCAAATCAATGCTGGCTTTTCTCGAGTGTTCTTAGCTTTATGGTAAATATATATTTCTTTACAAATACTTTTCAACCAAGAGAACAAATCACTCAATATCATAATTAGCTATTGCAATAAACATACGGCTCTGTGCTAAAAAATGTCGATAGCAGACGTCAGGGGCGATAGACTAATATCCTCGAAGTTCTTTTGCCAAAGACACACGGCTCGGACCGAGGGTCACAATTTTATTTGCTCTGCCTCTGACAATCCTGGCGCTCAGGACGTACCAAAAGGCGAATACTCTTTGATAATCACCCGAGTGAGTGCATTTCTAACATCGCAAGATTGGAAAAGAAGTTCTCACGAGAAAAACTAGTAAAACAGACGACATCTTTACTCAATTAAACCATGTGCCTCTAAACTCCAAGCAATAAGAATGCCTGAATAACTTTCAAACAAATGAAAAATGTCCCATCAGAGTTCTTTGTCGGGACTCGTTTCATGATGGTGCTTTTTAATCGAGTATCATAGAATATCCATGATTTTGAATTAAGAAGTTCTTTTCTCTATTCCTCAATAAAGACCTTCAAATGCATGCACGAGCTTTAAGGAAGGCCGAAAGAAATATGATTAAAGTAGTAATCGTAATTTGAGAGAACACATTCTACAGATTTAGAATGTAAATTATATGTTTCATTCTAAAAGAGCGCAGATATTTCCACAGCTAAATTTATATTACATACACTGCATATTTGTAATATAATTTTATTCCTAAAATTATATTACAAATACTGCGAACCTTAAATTTATAAGAAAGCAGAATCAAATACAAGTTCAATTCAACGTATATAGTATGTGAAATGCCAAGATAGGGTTGAAGATAAGGGAGTAAAAATTAATAATTTTGGCGGAATCTTAAAATTATCATCTGCATATGAGGTGTACATCTAACGACGCTAAGATATACTTCAATATTCGTCAGAATACTTACTTTGATTTTAACGATTATCTACAGCATAAAGGACGTAAGAATTAGAATATATAACTTGAATAATGAGCACTGGGAAATAAAAAATGTGACTAAGTTTGTTATATGCATGTGAAATATTTTCACTGCACTGATTCAAGGGATTTTTTTAAATGTAAAATATATTTTAATAATAAAGATTTCCATACAACATGCCTCCTCATGCGGCAAAATTAGATGAATATGAACTCAAAAATACGAGAGTTGGGGAAAAGGATATTGGTCCCGTATTTAACTATGAATTTCAACGATGGCAAAGCATGGTTTTAAAGGTTTTAAATAAAAAGCAGAGGTAATGGTTTTAAATGAATTTCGCGGGTTCGCTCCGCGACATGACGCAAGGAAAGGAGGAAGAAGATCCTTGCCTCTTCGTCGCGAGGAAATAATAGTGAACTAAGGAAAATGCGTATGCAGGTTAAAATTCTTACCACTGCACGTTAATACGTAAGTTTTTAACGATATCGTCAAGGCATACAAATAGTTGGAAATGTTTTATTTTTACACAGTACTCCCAAAGATTTAGGCCAACCTGACTGCACAGTCGTCGATGAATCTAAAATTTCATCCTAAATAAGGCAACAGTCATACAAATAAAACTATTTAAAAAATCAGTGAACCTATCCAATCGCTTTAAGAAAGAGTTCCAAGAACATATCTCAATAAAACAAAATATTTCCGAATAGAATAATAGTAATTAATGACAATCTGATTATTGGTCCCATAACTTCGCGATACCTTCATCCTTAGGTCCCATTTTAAAATCAAGATGCAGAGTTATGTGTATGTGAGCAGCAGTGGTGAGTGAAACGATATGACAGTGAGTTTAAATTACGTATATTTCAACAGCAATGTTTCTCTAACCTGAAAGCAAAGGCAGCCAACTTTAATTCATGCATATTTTCAAACGAATTCAGTCCCAAAAAAAGGACAAACTACGAAATAAAGAGAACAAAAATGATCCCCGACTTCTCCTTAAATTTAATCTGCTTCATCCAGCCGCACGAGAACGAAAATGGAATACGTGCATAATAATTTCGTTCGCTCCGTGCGTTTCAACTTTTTCCGCGAGGTGCAATTTGACCGGAGTCAGGAGGGTACTCACCCTCTTCAGATAACATAATGGATTCTCGCCACAAAGAAAATAATTATTTGTAGCATGAAGTACCTTATTTACGTATTTAAGTATTACCTTAGTAGCATGAAGTACCAGATTAGTTGACTGGTAGTGTAGCTTACTAACTTATGTATTTCTTAAAGCATGTTTACGGAGTTTTATGGTGTTTCTAACAGCATGTTTTGCATGTTCTAGCTTCGTAGGCAAATTGCCCTCTAAAGTAACATGTAGAATATTATGTGTCATCGTACATGTGTGGCGTGCATGTGGGGATTCTCTTGCATGCTGCATGATGGTTTTTAGTTAATGATGGAATTGGTTAGTATCCTTAATATTCATGACCGTGCGGTGTGCATGTGGCGGTCCGCTTGCCTGCTGCATTTTGGTGACTTGTCACCCCCTGCCAAACACCCTAGTGGTGGCTCGCAGGGTAATATGTAGATGTACCTATGGGTTAAAAATTGGTCCCCAGATTAATGCGAACCATTGTTCATAAGGTGGGTCCACCGTATAATCACTTAAATGTCATTTTATTCATATTCTGTCTACTCATAGAAAAACGTGTCCTCTATCTGATGTGAGCCACAAAATGTTACTTTTCCACGCTAATTTAATCTATAATTTAACTTGAAATTACATGGTGTTCAATGGGAGAATGAGGGAAACACAGGGAAAAATAGTATTTTTCCATAAAATATAAATGTCATTTTCGCGGAAAACTGTTTATAAGAAGGAAATTATCCAGAGAAATTGAATGAAAATAAAATATAGGCATCTTACCACCGTATTTTTATGGTTATTGGGGAATTAATGCCGGTATTGAAGTCAAAATGCGGTAATTCGTTAAAAATAGTGCTGCAGTCGGCTCCTATGACTGGGAAAAAGTGTTCATTTAAAATAAATTCGTGGGATAATTTGAATTGTTACAACCTTACTTTTGGTTTTCCATAGGTAACGCATTCCATCAGCGAAATCAGGATTTTTGTACAAAATATAAAAAATGTGGAATTTAGTATTTGTTTTGACTCACACAGTCGCGGTGGTACCTCCTTAACGGCGATAAGTCGTCGTTTTTTTAATCGAGTCTCTCTTTCTCTTTGATCTACGAGATTAAAGGATCTTACGAGATCCCATTTCTAATTAAGAAAATACCAACAATTATGCATTTTAACATAACATTTAAAGTGAAAACAATGCATCCAAACAATAAATTATAAAAATAAAATCCATCACTTTGAGCCCGTAATATTAATCATGTATTTGTAAGCCTTTAACTTACATCCTTGCCCAAGGTCCCCCTGTATCAGCTCCCTTCTGTTTCTGAAACCTTCCTTCACTAGCACTGCGCCGCTCTACTCCTAATTTCTTTTGCTACTATGGCCATTATCTTCTGACGTACCTACTGCACAAATAATGAAATTGCTCTAACTGCTCCATCCGCAGAAACATGGATTCTGAGGAAAAAGGACGAGAATGGGATCAGGGCGTTTTTGAAGTAGGTATAGATGAAAAAGAAGGGTACAATAGATGGAAAGGAAGACAACCGAGGAAATTTCTCGGTATGGTGGGAGATGAGAGTAAAATGCTTGAGGAAATTAGGAGAAGGCAGATTAGGGGTAAGAGGTTACTGAAGGTCGTGAGGAGGATGTTGCGTAAGTGGGGAGGGGGAATAAATACAAGAGAAGACCTGCTTTTCCTTCTTTCTTCTTCTATTTTTCTATCTCTTTTTGAGAAAGAAAAAATAAGAAGAAAGAGAGAAAAGGAGGCCATCATCGTCATTAGTCTTTCGACCTTAAGATGTAACCCTTCATTCTTCCCATCCTCGTGCTAACATCTTTACTTCCCCAGTTGATCTTTTTCAAAGATATCCCTTCGTCTTTCCTCGAAGGACTTTCCGTCTGTTCTTCAATCCTGCATGTAACTGACGAATTCATCAAGCCTCAAGGAATCCCAAAGTGTCACTCTTTTCCCTACGTTTTCCATTGAGTAATAGGTATGTCATAATGTGTCATTTCGTTTTCTTTCCGGCCTTTAGTACGAGCTTCGTTAACTCCTCAGCCTCAGTTTCTCACGTTGACAATCCACTTTATTTTTTTAGAATTCTTATCCGCAGCCAGGTTTGGAAGGATTCTATACTTCTCTGGTTCAATTTTTTAACGCAACTGATACGCAGAAATCCATTGCTCACATTAATGTTTTCACTAAATGCTTTCTCGGTTTCATATCTCCTTTGCGTATGCTCTCTCCGTCCTGAAAGCCTTCTTTGGCTGGGAATTTCGGGGAAGGCAAGATTGCATAATGCTTTGCAAGAGTAACCGAAATTCTACTTTGCCATGTTTTTTCCAAATATAACAACGGGTTTCCAGTTTAGACTCCATTGAAACTATCATAGAACAAGGTATAGAAACAGAATACAGCTCAAGGTGCACAAGGCACAGGTCATGCGCGTTGTAGGTCAAGGCCAAGGCATTGTTCTTAAATCACGCTCCTTTTTAGAATTGTGAACACATGTTTCAGCTGCCTTAAATGCGATTTTTCTGGCTGGCAATCCAAGGCATTGACTACATGCTAAACACTACTACAAGGGAGTACCAGTTTTCGGAGTTAGGTACAAATAACGAGCATAAAAATGTACCCTTCGTGACATGGCCATTTTTTATACTAGGAACTACTTTAAAAAATATTTGTTCTTCAGTGAAACGATTTCACCTATCATCGTCCTCAAATCGCTACACGACAAGTCTGGCAATCCAAGGCATTGACTACATGCCAAACACTACTACAAGGGAGTACCAGTTTTCGGAGTTAGGTACAAATAACGAGCATAAAAATGTACCCATCGTGACATGGTCATTTTTTGAAACTAGGAGCTACTTTAAAAAATATTCGTTCTTCAGTGAAACGATTTCACCAATCATCGTCCTCAAATCGCTATACGACAAGTGCTTGCTGTTGAAGTGCGAGGCTCCACAAGTGAGGGGTAGAGTTGTTCGAGGTCAAAGGGGGGAGTGTATTGGGGGTGCGAAACATAAAGGGGAGAGAAGAGACGGACTGGGACAAGTCTCCCCCTTTTCTGACGCCGTTCCCTCATGTACGTCCCTTTCGTTCAAATGCTCCTCGAAGATTCCTTAAAGACTCCATGCATCTACCACCACGTCCACAAAGGGCGAAAGGGGGATTCAAGAGAGCAGTTAGAAACATAAATATGGTCTTTAGTTTTTTACATAAAATAAAAAAAATTATTTTATTTTATTTTTAGATCTTAGAATATTTCATAGTTCTAAGGTCACCATCTACGAACAACACCAATCTTTCAGTGAAGGAGAGCTGAGTTTTTGCAGGACAAGGTAAAGAAGATATATCAGTACCCACGGCGTCACAACAATAAAATCCCGATAAAATACTGACCCTCAATTGTTCAAAAAATAATTGCAAATTCACAGCTATAACGTTGTAGACTGCATATTAACCCTGATTACGGATAGATTACGGAAGCAGTTACGTGATAGGTAACGTTGCAACTTCTCCGTACTTTGCAAATGCTGCAAGTCGCATTGTTATGTACTCAGTCGATCGAAATTTGCGTAAGAAACGTCTCAGTAGTCATCTTAATGGTCATTGATAATTTAACTGGATATTTCACGTAGTATTAGTCAGTCAATAGCAATCACAATGTGATGAAATAAACCGAGGAACTCACTCATCTAAAAAGCTGTAAATTGCCTGGTAAATGTCAATTTGACATTATGGAAAGACTGAAGGGTGTAAAACAGTCAAAATTAATTTCAAAGCTGAGGAGGATTGATACAAAAATGGGATCTACTTAGCTTCTTTAGTTTTATAACGGTGGAGTGAAAATCTTAAGCCGAGTAATCTGGTGAGTTTGGGGTTTCTAATAGGTGCCCGCCACAAGGTGCCCGATTAGGGGACATAATTCCGCTGAGGAACTTCTGCACCCGTAAGGACTTGAAACCAGATGTTTTATCATGGAATTCTAGCTATGAAGCACAAAAAAACAGACTACGTTCTTTCAACTAAAAAGTAAAAGGTCCTCGGGTGAAAAGTGAAAGAGAGGCGTTACTTAACCCCACTTTCGTCCTCCCTCTTCAATTCCACTTCCTTATCCCCTCCCTTCTACGTTGTTTATGTCCTAACACTTCCTGCTACAAGTCCTTGTAGCAGGAAGAATGAAGCAGGCCGGCTCTCAGGATTGAATTAAGACACGAATGAGGTTATCTGAGGTTTCAGGCGTGATATAAAACATAATTGTACTTAAAAACTGAGCAACTTCCGGAGTGATAGGATTTTTTACGACCGGTTTCGCATTTTACAGTATTTTCAGGGAAAAAATATCAAGTGTGCACAAGCTTGTACACACTTGATATTTGTTACCCTAAATAAGCTTGTACACACTTGATATTTTTACCCTAAATAAGCTTGTACACCCTTGATATTTGTTACCTGGAGATGCTGTAAAAACGAAACCAGTGGTAATAAATCCTATCAATGTGAAAGTTGCTTAATCTTTAAGTGAAGTTACGAATGAGGTTGTTGAATCGTATCTTCAACGAAGGAGGTGGTTTATAAAACATCCATGCCCAACCAACATCTTTACCCCACTTCTTCGTTGGACTTATTCGTTGGAGTGAAGGAAGGTAAACGCCCACTGGGACAGAGCAGAGAGGGAAGGAGAGGAGCGTGATGCTCACGACAGAAAGTCGGACGTGACGGAACGCCGAGTTAAGTTGATATTGAGTGGGGGGTCGGACTGGAATGGAATAAGGATCGTGGAGCCATCAATGGGCGGCGCCCTAGCATTGAGTCTCGTCCCTCAGAGCAACGCGAGGAATGACCTTCACAGAGCGCCGAGATTGCTGGCCCCAAGAAGGACGTGACCACAAGGCAATGAATGCAGTCTCCCATAACCCACGATTGCCTTCGTTCCTTTGACCGTATCATCGCATGCCATTCACTACATGGACAGTGCTCTGATTTGATCAAAGCGAGGTGGTTATGGCCAATAACTTTCAGGCAGCTTGAAAGACACGGGGTGAGGATAAGGAGTAAAAAAAATGCATAAATAATGAAATTCAATTGTAGAAATAAATTAAACTTATTAAAACAGTTTGAGTCTAGTAATGCTTTGAAACACTAGAAAACATCATCAATATATACCCTGTACTTGTTTAAGCAGATTAAAACGTTTGGTACGCATTTTCCGGGGTGTTTATAACACTCATTTACACCTATATGCTGCCCTGATTTACCACGAGAAGGAATGCCGCTGGACGTTAGAACATGTGATGCTCTCCAGCCATGAACAAGTTGCAAAATATGAGTGGTAATTACGAAGGGAAAGTGGTTAGTAGTTGAGAATTAGAGCTTTTTTAACTATCACCCAAGTATTTTCAAAATTTTATAACGCCTCATGTTTATATAATGGGCAATAAAGGAAAAATCACTTCAGCATGAATGATTGTAAGCTTACACATGTAGCATGGAGCTGACAAACGAGCGATGGTCCAGTTTTGCCTCAAACCGTTATTTTCATTGCTCGTTTCCGACTAACCCCTGCTATATAACATATTACATATATGCTACTGACGAGTGTGTGCACATGAAAAATGTCTCATTAAAATAAAACAAATCAAAAATCAGTCACTGTTTCAACTTCTGATGCATAATTTACTCACCATCAACCGTCATCAATGCGAAGACTGATTTGCAGCAGTACCCAACCCCATTCATTTTTTAGTTAATCGCTTTTATTCCTCCGCAATCCATCATATTTATACCCCTTTTAATTTGCGTCAAGAATTCTACACTCGGTCTTCCTTGGTGGCATATTTTACAAGAGTCATTAAAATTCCCTATTCTTCATACATACATACTCCCATTGCCTTTTATTACGTATTCCAACCACCTACTTAAACTCTTAGAAGATGAAATTCCAAAGATGTAGAAATAATGTGGTGCAATTATGGACTCGAAATAGGCATTCACCCCTTTATCCCAGGGCCTCTTTGGAGAGCGAGTGGCTGTCTTGAAGCATTTCGAGGTCAATTGCGACAGTATTTTCCCCTTTCCACCCCACCCTCTCCTCCACCCTAACTTACTCGATAACGACGAGGAACGTTAACGAACGATCTCCATTCCACTCGTCCGGCGCGCGGTGCATTCAGGCTGGGAGTCCACTCGCCAATTTTTTTTTATTTTCTTCCTCCTTCCATCATCCCCTCCTCGATCCTCCGAAAAATGAAAATAAAGCGACGAAGGAGGAGAAGGGTAGGCGTGAGTGTGTCTCATTAGAGAAAGAAAATACTTTTCGTGCCGGCGTCGAGTAGAAGTGCAATTTCGGCAGAGAGAGAGGAGAATGGAGATTTTTCAGCGGCGTGGAAGTAATTTTTCGTCACGTCCGCGTCTTCAGATGCGCCGGCTATGCGCATTCCGAAGGAGAAAAGACGTAGTACGTCTTCGAAGGAGTTTTGTCTTCTTCTCCTCCTCCGGCTGACAACATGGCGTGCGCGCGCAATCACGCTTTCCTTCCTTCTGGAAGAGGAGGCTTACAGCTCGTTCGAGGGGGAAAGGGATTCGGTTCTCATCCATCCAAGGACCTGCTACCCACGGGACGTAATGAGATATGACGCGATTATTTCGACGACGGGTAGCGACCGAGTTCCGCCGCATTTTGTTAGTGAATAGCTGAAGAAAAAGCCGGGGAGAGGAACTCAAAACGTTCGCGTGGGTACCTTTTTTTTCCTCGGTTTCTCAGTAGTTGTTTCCTCGGTTACAATGCAGAATATCTACTTCTCCTGGCGAGGTAAGCCTCACTGTGGAGTACCGCGGAGTCTCGCGAGAGGGCGGTGAGGACGTAACGGCGTAATTAAATTCAGATTCGACGGCGAGGCATCTTCATGCTAATGAAGCTGTCTTGCCATGAGAGTATAAAAAATAAATTTTCTTTCGAAAAAATGACATTCTGAGAGATATCACCATTAATTACCTCATTTTCTTCAAGAGTGTGCCTTTTAAAGGCTAACAGCTATTATTCAGACATTTTCGGGCAAATCATGATACTATAAACTTTTCCGAGTGGTCTGTGCATGGAAAAAAATTGATGATATTCCATTAAGTGTATCCAAGTTTACCGAGACAGATGAAGTAGTTATTTTCAGTCAATTAAAAGGTGAAGTGACTGAAAATGCTCCTTATCTGTATCTAGTAAGGGAACTTAAAGAGTTCATTTAACACTCGTGCAGGTATTCCTCTAGACCAGGGAATTTGTTTTACTTTTAATCGAGTATTTGCTTGCTTTACTTACTTTTGATCGACCATCTATTAGCTATTTATAGTGATGGTTTCCTAGAGGTTCCCTAATGACATGCATCTTTTTTGCGGCTGACGCACGGGGAGAAAAAGGCCACGGGCCACCTATTTTTGGCACTGATTATATAAGACGCAGGATGATTTCTTATGGATTTTTTCGGGAAAAAAATGCTCACTTCTTATACGCCGAAAAAATGCTCTATCAGAGTTTGCCTCAGCCGTATTTGTGTTCACTCATTCATAATGCAATTTATAAAACTTGCTTGTTCATGATCTATTTTGTCACATTATCCATCAACTGCGCCCATGGTAAATTATTTCTCCGGAAATTCCTGATCGTATAATCAGAATACTTTTGAGTTTTTGTCCAGTGCAAAGCCAAACATTTTTCATGATGTAGTGTAGAGAAAATTATGTAATATTGGGATTATACGTTGGGTATTTCAATTTTATCTAGCCTCGATCGGCTGCATTTAAATTTTGAGGTATTTTTTAGAGATTATTCAAAAAGTTCGTCTTCATTCTGACTGCACGCTAAATATAATATTATACATATTACACTACGAGGGTGATTTAACATGGATTCAAATTTACCTTGAATGCATTTATGGACTCTATTATCACTCATAACTTCGGGGAAGTTCCTTTTACTTTGCTCAATATGTAGTATTTTTGTGTGAGACTTTTCCCAAGAATTGGTAAACGTTAATTTGTGAGGTAGAAATCGTGAGGTACCACGATGAATAAAATTCTACTCAAATTTTAGTTCAACTCCCCGGAGTTACATGATGTCGTACTGCCTAGCAGGAATTGTTGTTTCCCTAGACACACAATTTTATAACATGCTTGCAGGAACAAATCCACTCTCTTTGTCATCACATGACCCCCAGTGTGGAACTTTATAAACCAGATATATGTAAGTGCGCCAACAAAAAAACAAAGCGTTTTCCTCTTGTTTCCATTAACTGAAGCACACAGGATAACGACGGTCACAAAAAAAACAAGGATTTTGACTACACTGAACCCTTTTCTTGAGAACATTTTTAACATCCATTTGAACTTGCTACATTTCATTCCAATCCTTGGCATTGCTCCGGTCTCACCGTTAAGGTGGTTTCACCGTAAAATGGCTTAAATGTCATTTTATTCATTCTGTCTACTTGTAGAAAACGTTTTCCTCTATCTGATATGAACAACAAAATAACCTTTCCAAGCTATTTTATTCTATAATTAAACTTGAAATCACATTGTGTTTAATGGGGGAATGAGAGAACCACGGGGAAAAATAGTATTATTCCACAAAATATAAATGCCATTATTGCGGAAAACTATTTATAAGATGGACATAATCCAGAGAAATTGAATAAAAATAAAATATTGGCATCTTACCACCTTATATGTTTTAGTTATTGAAGAATGAATTCCGTTAATGAAGTCAAAATGTGGTAATTCGTAGGAAATGGCGCTGCAGTCGGCTTTTATGGCTTGAAAAAAGTGCTAATTTAAAATACATTCGTGGAATAAACTGTATATGTAAACCTTACTTTTGGGTATCTATAGGTAATGCATTTCATCAGTGAAATCAGGATTTTTTTGTGACAAAATATCAAAAATGTGGAATTTAGTAATTGTTTTGACTCGCACAGTAGCGGTGGAACCTCCTTTAAAGTTCGCGAAACACTCTGGCGTTGGCATGGTGATCAGGGATTGGAGGAGCGAGACGAGACTCGTAAGAGAAGAAGTGAGAGCAGCGAAGAAAAATCGATGAGGAAAGAACAAGCGAGCGAGCAGCTGCGATTCCACCGGCGCGGCGTCGAAGAGAGTGTTCACTCGGAGTGTTCACTCGGGAGGAGAAGGAGGAAGTTGACGAGCGGACGGCGCCACAACGGCGCAATTGGTAGTTCGAGGGCGTCGGTGAGGTCACATAGGGCAGCGAGGTTACCTACCCTGATGAATCACCGTATCCGCGCCAAGGAAGTGTTCCGGGAGGTCCACCAATATCGTCACCGGCAGGGGTCTGACACTCACATTACTCCAATGGATATACATTTCACCCAGAGAATTACAGCGGTCAGGCGCTAACTATTAGCGCAACAGCGCGACAGGTAAACACTTAAGTTAAATATCTGGCAGATTTAATTAGGAAATACCCATTTATTTCTCAGAGGAAACTTAAAAAGGTGTTTGTATAATCAATTCTACATCCGGAAAAAATCTGGAACCAGATTGCAGTGCAATAATGCCGTCCAGTCCCTCTCTTGGAGTTTTCACAGTGTACTTTCTCGGCCATCTTCTTTGTTTACTTACGGTTGCGATGGCGATGTCTCGTGTGGCCCCAGGCATATTTTAAATTTTCGCTGATAGACGTCTTACAACAAAAGGAATTATTACAGCATTTTATCACAAAAAATAAAAGATTCATATGGCAAAAACATACGATCTTTATCTTTTTCACGCATACTTATTTTTCCATTTGCGCCTGAAACAATTGGCGCAAGCAGTATTCCATACGAGATATCGCAATGCGAGGGAGCGATTTCGAGTGAGTCACGTGGTACTTTCTCGAGCGGCAAGTGAATTTGGTATGCGCCCGAACCGGCGAGAAAGAGTCGTGCGTTCCTCGAAAAAAGACTCGCTCCCTCAAACCGGGTGAGATCCTCTTGTCACGTTCGAGATTTTATTTATTTCGAAATGGCGGCTGCTTGACTACGAATGCAACTTACAGCTGATTTAGATGAAATGGAAGAACATAGACCTCACGCTTATGCACGAGAGAAAATCTCAATTTAAAATTGAATATGAAAAAATTCATTTGATTGTATCGGCTGAGTAAAGAGCTAGGTATAAAGAAAATTAGGGACTTAACTCCCTTTCTTAAGGCTCAGTCAAGATCGTCAGCTCAGTCAGCTAAAACTAAGGTATTTTTATTTCATGTATAGAATGTTATCGTAAAATATTTGTTGAAATAATGCTAATTAATTTGTATTGTAAATATTTTACGTGGTACAAGGTTCGATGCACATTCATTGATTATCAATGTTTACTTAACACATTTATCTACAAAATATAATAATCCATGGACACGTATATATTATTACCGTATTAAATTTTTAAAGCGTTTTAAATATTTAATTCCCAATTCAAAAACTATCTAGCATTTTCGGCCGTTCGTTACAGCTAAAGTATTGCCTTAAAATTCGTCACTTTTTAAATTTATATTGATAAGTTTTAATTACGACATTCTTAAGTGCTGCTACACTACATAATATATCATGGTATATTTACCCGTCTGTTTTAAAATACCAAAAATGAAAACATCAGCCCCCCTTGTAAATTTACCTTCTACAAATTCAATAAGTATTTGCTTCTGCTCCTTATTAACCTTCGAGACCGTCATGTTCTTTTTTCTCCGCTTCTTGCAGCTAGCTGAAGAACGAAAACCAAACGTGAAGATAATTCAGAGTTTGGACGCTCAAAACGGTAGTTCATTATTGTAGTATTTTTGTTTAAGGAGGTTCCGCCGCGACTGTGTGAGTCAAAACAAATACTAAATTCCGCATTTTTTATATTTTGTCAAAAAATTCCTGCTTTCACTGATGCAATGAGTTACCTAAAGAAACCCAAAAGTAAAGAACAAAATTTGCAGATTATTCCATGAATGTATTTTAAATTAACACTTTTTTCCAGCCATAGGAGCCGATTGCAGCGCCATTTCCTACACAAAACATTTTGACTTCAATTACGGCAGTAATTCCCTAATAACTAAAAAAATAAGGTGGTAAGATGCCTATATTGTATTTTTATTCAATTTATCTGGATTATTTCCTTCTTATACATAGTTTTCCGCGAAAATGGCATTTATATTTTATGGAAAAATACTATTTTTCACCGTGGTTCCCTCATACTCCCGTTGAAAACCATATAATTTCAAGTTCAATTATGAGAGTAATATAGCGTGGAAAGGTATTATTTTGTTGTTCATATCAGATAGAGTACAACTTTTTCTACAAGTAGACAGAATATTAATAAAATGACATGTAAGTCATTTTACGGTGGAACAACCTTAAAAACGTGCTTCGATGGCTAAGGTCATTTAGGTTAATGACCTAAATTTGATTGTCATTTGTAACAATGTACAGTGTTCCCGGAAAAATGTAGGGAAATTCGTGGGCGGTGAATGGTTACATAGTTTTGAAGTGATTCATTACCGAAGTTGCCACAGTTTAAATCCCGTGTCGTCGGAGGCCACGTCCCTCCTCCTCGCTCCTCCATTCTCGCTCGCCCATTGTTGCCATGTTTTTACGCACGGCTCCTTGAATTCTCACTCGTACACCTCTCAACGTAGTTACCTCGGGCATATCGAATTTCGTCTCGAATGCTCGTCGGGCGAGATCGACCATTCGACTTTCACGGCTCACTCGCATACGAGTGAGAACTCAGGCATAGACCCCTCTGGACTTGTTCATCATCACAATAATAAAGCGAAAATATCCGCCATTTCAAACATACTTAGTTAAAACATTCCGTACAGCAAGAGAAAACTCGCATACGAGTGAGAACTCGGGCATAGACCCCTCTGGGCTTGTTCATCATCACAATAATAAAGCGAAAATATCCACCATTTCAAACATACTTAGTTAAAACATTCCGTACAGCCTGAAAAAAATGAGTCAGTCACTGTGCTCTGAAGGTAATAATATGTACACGGACATGCAACAGATCATGCATCATTCTAACATCTCACCCAATGAAGCACTAACAAGATTAGTTCAGTAAAAATGGCCAACTATTTTGCCCAGAATTAAAAAATAGAGCGTGTAACAAGGCAATATCTACCTCCTCGGCCTAACATGATATAACGAATTTTGGTGAGCATAGAAATCGCTGTGTGAATACTACGCCATTATTCTATTATTAATTTTTTTGGCCCCTTGAGCCATGTACTTTTATTTGCCAGGGGATAAAACTGCTATAATAAATAAACGGATGTTAACATTATTCCACAGAGATCTGTTCGGAGGTAGTCCAAGAGAGACAAAGAGAACAAAAAACAGCTTTAAACTTTAAATCAGCTGGTGGACTTGGAGCTAACATCGGTGAATGGATTACAATAGGATTAACTAGATCGGCGAAACAGAAGACAGCCACGAATTTACAACTTTGCGACTATTCTGACTTCGCATTTATGCTCTTATGATAGCAGGTGCTGCTACATTAAATTCGGCCATACATTTTTCAGTAGTAATCTGAGGAAAAAAACAAAAATAGGGATTCTTTAATGAAGGGAATAGGTTGTTAAGCTCCTTCCTTTAAATTACTCGTTGGGCTGCAATTGCCAATCCCAAGGGTAGGGAGAAACGAGGTGGTATCTTCATTAGGCCCAACGACTATTTCGCAAAAATATCATTGCCACCGAGGAAAATCAGGAGAGAGGCAAAATGGGTGCCCCTCGTCCTCCGCCAAATCTCGTGCAAGGCTTTTGTCCTTGTTTCCACGGCAGCGGTTACGGCAAAACAAATAAAAACCTCGTCGCCCGTTGATGACGTACTTCCACGGCCAGGTCATTCATTCGATTACGTTTTTTCCCGCCTTCCCTCCTTCTCACTACTTTCGAAAGACACTCTCTCGTTATGGCACTTGGAGCCGCTGTAGGACTCGCTGCAGTGGCGCTCCGGGGATGAAATCAGCGGAGAGTAGCGCAGGGAACACAATTCGGGTCAACTGGGTGTTTTCGCATCGCACACCGATTGCCTCTCTCAATCCTAAAGCGAGAACAACTGAGGGAACATAATCATGACTGAATATGGTTGAAATTGCTCAGTTTTTATCCCCATGAAACTCAAGATGGCGATATTTAGAGTAAAAGATTTACACTGCCAGAGATTTGATCGAGAGGTATCATGTTAAAATGGAGATCATTTACAGCAAAAATCGATCATAAATTTAAAAGTTAACTTACCTGTCTAATGCTCACAACACTTGTTATAATATAACACACAGATAATTATAATTATCACGCCCTATCGCACGGTGACTGATGTGAAATAAACCAATTTCTCTTCATTAAAAAAACTAAGTTAAAAGACTACGGCATTATTAGTAAATAATGAAAACAGAACTTCATCTGTTTCTGAAGACCTCGTGGGTACACGGAGTGAAGTGATAATTAATTTTTGATAAAATTAAGTTTTCACTTGCCTGGGTTGTTAATTACTATTGCTACAGAGATGATATGCTTCCTACTAAAACATCATTATAAATTCTGCGGAATCATCAACATTTCCGGTAAATTTGCAACTATTCACACGAAATTCTTAGCTTCATAATAGTAAAACCTAAGATTTATACTATTAATTGGGATTTACTGCTTCATGCGTCATATTTCGCTACTTCCACTGACAATATGTTCCTTATGACATTATGTGGCTGGGTAAGAAACACAGTGGGGAGGTGTGAATTACTTTTCTTAATGTTAAAAATCACCATAAATCCCCCAAAAGTACCATTTTTTAAATTTTTGTGTCAATATTAATTGTTATAATATATATCACTGTCTTAAAAGATAAAATAAAAATTTACGTTTCCAACTTCATGATTTATATAACTTCTAACCAGAGATAATAACGCAAAATGTTATTTTCCGTAAAACATGGTTTGAGCATGACTTCTATCTGTCAGCCTTCCCATTTGAAGGATGGCAAAAACCGTAACACATTACTTACCACTAAATACCACCGGAAGAAAATGGTTAAACGAGCATCCAATCCTTGCTGATGGAAAATCGTCCCAGTGACAAATACGAGGTCAAGATGCAACAGAGATACCTGAAACAAAAAAATGTATATTTTCAATAACATAGTCATAAATGGTTTATAATATTTTTTCTCACAAGAAACCACCTCTAGTTTCACAAAGATTACAATACCTCCTTTGCTTCTTTGACAGGTTAACATCCATAACCTAATCGAAAAATATTCTAAATGTTAAATTTTCTGTGAATGATGAAAGAACTGCCTATTTTTTTGCGACCACCAAGGTGAGTAAAGACAAGTATTTTAATTGAGGTTCTGGTTTCCATTTACTAAATCAAGTACCTCATCTTCTAAACTTAGTAATATCTATCATTTGGTTTCACCTCTCCGGATATTTGCAAATTGCATAGAGAAAATAAACGTTTTTTCAGACTCCTAGAGCTTTTCTTTTTTTGCTTATATTGCAGCTCTACACTTCTAGACAGCATGCAATAATCAAGATGGGTGTGAAACGTGACAGAACTTTTCAGAGGAAAACCATCCAGGAGGTGGAAGAAATTGTCTTCCCACCACCTCTCCTTTTAAAAGCCTTGGAGTGCAAGGAAAAGGAGTGACGAGGAGGAGGTCGGGGAGCCGTTGGTTTTTAATGGAGAAGTGCTCGAGTGAAGAAAGGGACGATCTGAAGAGGCTAAAGACTCCTTTTGCAATGAACGGGTTTTGAAACAGAGGGGTTTTGAAGGAAGGACTGGATGAGGGTGAGGGAGAAACAATGGGATGAACAGGTGGGCGGAGGGGGATGGATTGTGACATAGGAGGGTGATGCGCCATTGTTAATGGATGGAAGGAATGCAAGACGGCGACGGAATACTTCTCGGAAGAAAGTAGAGGCTTTGGAGGCAAGGAGGGAGGAAAACATTGATAGGGTACGTATATGGAAGGAACGGAGTGAAGCGATGAACGTGAATACAGAAAAGGCGAATCTGTGAACCCGTACCCATTAACACGGCCAGGGCGAAGACTCTCTGCATAACATATCAATGTTTATGACGTTAAAAGAAGGAAGAAAACTTCATGCTTTTATATCCCACGGTACATAATAAAGATATTATAGCTTTCTCACGCGGTTATGCATTCCATAATAGTAATAATATATGCGAATAACATTTTTATTATTATGTGGATAAATATATATATATCCTCGGACGCATGACCCGACAGCAGCGTAGCCACTCATCCGATGGGCGTCGGACGTGGCTGCGATTACTGCCCAATCCCTCTCGAGTCTCCGGCCATTATGACGGCAATGAAACCTGATGCTTGCCAGACACTCGGAGGGAAGTGTTACAACTGTAATAAATAAAATAATAGTATTTATTTGTCCACATATTTGCAGTCTGCATACAAATATAGGACATACCAAAACCAATGTTACCAAAACCAATGGTGCTTTTACCAATTCAGACTTACCCAGTTATCAATTAAAGCGAAGGAGAATTTATATAGGATTTTTAAGATGAACCTTCACATATAATTATATGATTTTTCAATAGAAAAAAATACAATCAACACTAATGCTTATTTATTTTTTTATATTTGTTTTATTAGTGCTAAAATTTGATTGTGAGTTTTTATTACGTACTGATTAACAGCAGAGTTATAACTAGATACAAATAATGGGACACTTGAGAAAAGTATAAATTAAATTTAATAAAAACATGGAATTCTTGCAACAATCAAATTAGGATTTAGAATTACATATTGTATACGCAGAAATTCATCAACCGAAAAAATAAATTGTGACGAAGAAACTTCAGTAATTTTTTTTAAAAGACCGATGCTTTTTTATCTTGGGACGTATACTATTAAACAACTTTAAACCCATATATTTAGGTCCTTAAGCAGTCCTTATAAAGTTTTGATGAAGGTTCTAGTATAGTGACAGTGATATATGCATACCAATACAACCAGATGTATATGATTTAAAGTATAGGCTGGTTAAAAATTTATGCGATACTTCGTGACATAACATTGCGCAAAATATATGTTTAGCATTAATTGGAATTATTCAGGTTTTGTTCGTCATAAAAGTTTTAAATGGGATACTTTAATTTCTGATTATGAGAAGACATATTTACAGTGAGGAGAGCAGCTAACAAGCGATGAAACAGTGAAATATTAAGGTATTTAAAAAGAAACGTCAATCTATTTTTTTTATTTGAACGGCAATCATTCCGACTACAAGGATTGAATGAAGTTTCACCAGAACGTCACAGGAACCTTATACAAACACCCAAGTAATGCTATGAAAGATTTTTTTGAACAATCTAGGTGGCCGCGCATACAAAATGAAAATGTGATTTAGAGCTTCATCTAACATTGATGATTGCAACCTCACACAGTTTCAAATGCTGTTGGGTTAAAAATATGTTTTGTATACGCTCATAATTCTACATGGGCGTTTCCAGGTACTTTTGATACCATTTGGGAAACGCCTTCCGTAAAAAGAAGTGCTACAATTGTAGTCGTCAACCTTCGCGGAAGCAGAAACAGACAGAGAACAAAAGCACATCCTCGGGTTGACCTGGATGCACGACTCGCGCCTTGTATGAATGTCCTCCATTTATTCCACTTTTTCAACAGGAGTCGTAACTAAGTAAGCGAAAAAGCATCCGTCATGATGGCATACGGAACGCATTTTTACCTGCTATCCGACAAGATATGAATAAGAAGTGCTTGAGTGTCAAATGCATAGGCAATAAAGAGGTCATATGTAAATGTTACCTATGACCTCTATGATAAATACATGTTATAATTCCAAGACAAAACCAAATGAACTGCAAATTCGTAGCTGAGGTATTACCAATAGGCAAACCACAAACTTAACGTTATTATAACTAACGATAACGCCGAAACATTAGAAAATTGATTTCAGCATCGCATAGACAAATGGTCCTTCGCATAGTTCCTTCAAAACCTTTCCTAATAGATCGGGAATGGTACTCGTATTCTTTACCATTCCTCGACGAAAACTTCCGCAACTTCAATTTAACCTTTCAAAAATAGTGATTTTTTTATAAAGTTACTAAAGTTAAATTTTAGTACAGGTTTACGTCCTGAGGATATAACCAGTGCTTTGTGCTTGCAGTAATCGTTTAATAGTGGTCTCCAGAACCGAGGCTGGCCAAGGGTTATGAGCGTGCTCTTGAATTATTGAAATAGATTGGTAGTGTACTCCTTCACCAAGAAGGTAACTTATTTTTTTTTAAATAGTAAGGAAATCTTTATTTATTTTTTACAGGCGGAGATAATATCTTTGCAACTTAATTAACTCCGTTGCTTATTCTTCATGTACAACTCTTTCATCTTAGGTCACGAAAATAGTGTTATGTCATGTAAAATAACTCAAATCACTTTTTTTTTAATTATAGTAAACGCTGACACATGAAAACCAACTTGGTCATTGCTGGAGTATAGTTTAAAAAATAAAAAAGATAGTAATATTTTTGGGAAAAAACCATACCTTAAACTAGAATCACTTCATTTAACACTTAGATACCGATATGGGGACGCTCCTAGATCACTGCAGGTATAAAAACTCTCCTGAGATTCCAAGTTCATTTTCAAACAAAGGTTTGTGGAACGATGCGGGAAATTAAAACAGGATGAACCAACCACATAGCTTATCAGATTTCAATAGATAACATTAATTTCTCTTGATTACAATGCATTCCTGCCCTAATCTTAATTTTCTTGGGAAGGACGACATTAGTAATATGAAGTTACGGAAAACACGATTCTTAGAAGCCACGCATGTAGGAAGTGATTTTTTTTTAGTAGAAGATAACAGCGCTGATAACGAGTGCCCCTTTCAAATCTTACTCCTTTATAACTCTCAGCGAAATAGCCAAAGTAAATTTGAGCAGTTCATTGTTTAAATAACACACTAGAACAACTGTTCGCTTAGGATATATTACTATTTATGGAGGTTAGCAATTTGAAGGTAAAATATTTGATACATTTCACTTCCCACCAAAACGCATCCATTATTATTGATAAAATGTGAATAAGAAAAGGGTTAGCTTATTCGCAAGGCATAAAGAAGAAGACATCACAGTTTTCGACTAAGGCTGTCAGTTTTTCAACATTATCCAAAGAAGGCCGCGATCTAAAAGCCTCCATTGCAACAAAAGCGCTAAGTATACCCTTAGGAATTCATGAGGAAATTAGATTGAAGTATCAGGGTGAAAATACCTTAAAAATTTAAATAACCTGTTCAGTTGTGGACATTGAACAGTAAAAATGGGCTTCAAATGTTTCGGACACAATGACTGATGGAGACCTGAGATAAAGACAAAATTAGACACAGACCTCAAGGAATACGTTAAGTAAGTAATGGGACAGAAAGCGTGCCACATCAACGATAAAGAAAACGACGCATGTTAAACACTTGCCGGCACTAATGACCGCTTGTATTAAGAAAGCCGTTACAATATACAAGCCTCAGCTATTGCTGCCGCGAGACTCGAGATGATACTGAGGTTGGAAATTCGAGACAAGATTTGAGACTATACCACTATTTGCCAATGCGAGAAAAGACCACCGTCACGAGACTTTCGGAAGTCTCGCGAGAAAGTGGCGAAGACCGTTGAATAAAACAATCCTAGGCAGTGCAAATAATTCTCCATGATAACTATCATTGAACTAAGTATTTAAATAGATACTTTCCGACACTGATAAGATTTCGATAGATTTCACAAAATATTTACCCTCCAAACTATAATTAAAATTCTCGCCCAATGACATCAGTACTGATATTATGGGTTGGACTTCAAGAGCTTCGTGAAGAAAATCTTGAGAATTGCTTTGTATTTTTTCATCATCATTAAAACTTTTTGTAGATTACGCAGTTTGCGGATAAATTTGATCATTAGAAGATAAAACTTCAATTTCTAGGGGCATACCTTGAGAGTAATAATTCAAGAACCTGAAATATACTGGCCTCTACCATCCGATTCGTAGCACCTGCCAAAGGCCGTGAGTTTGGCCTGCCAAATTTGGCCATTAGGCCTGCCAAAGGTCGTGAATCGAAAATCTCCTGTCCCTAGGTTTAATTTTATATTTTACGTAATTGCCTTGCCTTAATACTATCCCGGCGAATAATATGAGTAAACTCTTCTCAGTCTCTCCATGGGTTTAAACTTTTCATAATTTCCATGAGACTGAAGGAACCCCGCAGATATTTCAGGCTTGGTCAACCAGAGAAATCGGCGGTAGCTGAACACAGCATTAATTTGGATCATAGGATTAAGTGGGGCGACACAAAGCTTCTTTGGCGTTCATAAAATTTTTGGGATCGACTAACTAAAAAGGCCATTGAGATTCGGATGGAGGACCAAAATTTTAACCGTGCTATAAAATATACTATATAACATCAGCAATACTTGGAATCAGATTTGAAAAGAATCAAGAACGGATGAACTAAGCCTCCGCTGATTAACGGTCTCCGAAGTTAACAATCGGCTTCCTACCAATAAAAAAAGACCTAGCCTTAATAGGTACTTCATCTGGCTGACATTTAAGATTTGCGACATTCTTGCCTTGAGAATGAGTGACGAGACGTCTCTCGAAACGTCGACAATTATGAACAGTTTAAACCAGTGGAGAGCCTGAGAAGAGTTTACTTAGCTTCTATGGCATTTTACATCTGGGTTATTTAACAATCAACACTGGACAAACACAATCATGCCCTGAGTGGTGAAAAATCCACCCAGGCGGGACTCATATCCGCGACCCTAGAGTTATCAAGGGAGGACTTTACCCCGCTGCCACCGGGTGTTGCCCAGCAGCGTTGGGACCGGTGTTGGAGGCGGTTGGGAGCGGAGACCCCTACTGTCATAATCACAAGAAATCCTTGCTCGGAAGGCAAATTCAGCATTTGAAAATAAAATACAGAAGGGAAGCACAGCAGTCAGAATAGGCACATGGAATGCTCGGGCTATGCTAAGGGCGGGAAAGTTAGAGAATATGAAGAAGAAAATAAAGAATGAGGGTGTAAACATCATGGGCCTGAGCGAAGTAAGATAGGAAGATAGCGGGGACTACTGGAGCATTAGCTATAGAATAATATATAGTGGAGGGAATGAAAGCCAGCACGGGGTTGAATTCGTAATAAAGAGGAAACTTTGTAGAAAAATATTTTATACAGAACAGGTGAGTGATAAGATATTACTCGTTGAGCTGAAGGCAGATCCAACGAATTTATTCATAACCCAGGTGTATATGTCTACCTCTTATCATAGAGAGGATGAGGTACATGGTGTGTACGAGAAGCTGGATGAAATAATTGGAATCATACCACTTGGTTTTAATGGGGGATAGGAGCGCGGTGGTTTGTGAAGGAAGAGATGGGCGGACGGTGAGCGATTACAGGCTAGGAAGGAGAAATGACCGTGGCGAGAAAGCTGCGGAGTTTTGCCGGAGAAATGACCTAGTGATTACAAATAAATGGTTCAGACATCATTATAGACATAGGTACACTTGAAAGAAGCCGGGAGACAAACATAGATTTAATTTTGGTTCATAAAAAAATACAGGAATAGTGTTAAATTCTCGCATACCTATCCAGGGGCTGATGCAGACTGAGATCACGATACATTATTCATGAAATTCTTCAGATATGAGAAGAGGAAAGTGTAGGAGGGGATGAAAGTGGAATGCAGACGCATGGAATTGGGTGATTAAGAAAAATTATTAAGAGCAGGCTGATAAAATCCTGGATGCGGACCATGGAGTTAGATAAGTAGAAAATAAATTTGGAAGTTTAAAATAAGGAATTTTGGAAGCGGCGAAAGCAACGGAAGGCATATTAAGTGCATTCATGATGAACAGTAAAAACTTTCACTATTTTCACACTTTTACCGACCAGGTTTCAACACTATAGTGTCTTTATCAAGGTGATACATCGTCTTTGGCTAGCTCTTATATGCCTCTATGAAAGGCGGGTAGGGAGTTTGTAAAGGTACGGTGGAGGGGGAATGTAAGGTGCGGAGAGGTCAAAATGAAGAAAAACAAGTGGGGATGGAACATGAATCTAATGTCTCAAACGGAGGAGGTCTTGCGTCACAAAATATGCAAAGGAACACAACATGGTGGCGGAGGTTTGGAGAAGGCAAAAGAGATGGATGGAGGAGAATTTGAGAGGAGAGGGCATGCTGAAGAGGGTGAGAGAGGGGAGACCGGTGGGGAAGCGTGGAAAATTGAGAAAAGGATAGGAATTCAGGACCTTAATAAGAAGAGGTAGACGATATGAGGAAAATTAAGAGAGATCTGATGGCAAGCCTTCAATATCAGGGAGAAGGAGATGATTTCCAAGATTTTGGGACGTTGTGATAAGAACTGTCCATAAATCAACCAATCAGCTGGAAGAATACCAAAATGAACATTTATTTCGTCTGTTTCATTGTATTAACGTTACAACTTCATTAAAATGTATTTCCATATTCGTTTTGAATATTGATGGGTATATTAGTAATTTTTCCTAGTGTACGAGAATTTCAGCATCATAAATATTTTTATGCAAAAGCTCTGGTCATGTTGAGATTGTGAATTCTTTCTTTTTTAAGTCACAGTGTCCAGCACAGACTCAAATTGCATTTACATAAAAGATGCTCGTACGATAATATCGTAAACGAGACTCGAGACAGAGATGAGACTGAGGTTCACGATACGACAAATTAGGAAAACGATTCTGTTCCATGTCTCGTCTCGTGGCAACACTAGCCTCATCCTCAAAAATCCATAGTCTTAGGTCTATTAACTTTAAACAGTAATTAGCCCAATAAACCTAACTGTGGCAATTAAGACAATAGGAGACGGATACTGATGGCTTTATTTCCTTCGCAAAGCGTAATTTAAATCATAATCAGGGTTAACAGATATTTAACAATAATAACCACATTCCATGGGGCTAGTTTCAATTACATGCATAAATTCTACGGCATTGAAACTGGTAAGATTACAAAACATATCAGGTCCATATGTGGGACGAATTTCATTACCGTGCAATGCGGAAAATTAAGCTCAAGAAGATCGGTGGGATTGAAACGTATTAACTATGCAAGAGAATACCAAATATTTTTTAATTTTCTAAGAAACACGCTTTTTATTATTTTACTTTTTATTTTTCATAATATCACATTGTAACTTGAATTCCACATTTTTGCCAATTTTTAAATCTCTATGTAGTTGAAAAATGTGTGAAATTTTTAACGTAAGATTTCACCCACACCCACAGACATTTTTGTTAAGCTGAATTGAAAAAAGAAGCGTTTAGTATAAAATTATATAATTTGGAGTTCCTAATGGACTTCGGCCATTGCACTCAAACACAAACATTGACGCATAATTTCCACCAAGCCGCTATGGTAGCCGATATTTTTTTTCGCATTGTTTAACTTAACAGAAGTCATTTATAACACGAAAAAGCAGCGATAAATTGACAAACCGAAATCACTAGCCTAGAACAAACTTAAAATAAGAGCTTGTTCTTAAAAAATTCATTTGTATCGGTTTCATCTTCCAATACCCTTGCGAAATGAAATTACAGCGATTGTGATAATTCGCAATGCAATCTAAGAATTAAATTTAGCAGGAGGTGCAAAGTCATTGGAGTTATTCGCAACATGTTATTGGAGGAGGATGTTGATGTTCAAATGGACGGATAAAATAAGAAGTGAAGAAGTTTACAGAAGATACATTTCTTCTGTAAACTCCTTCTGAAGTAAAATTTCTTTTGTAAAAAAGAAAGCTTCAGAAAATACCATATTGAACATATTTTTCAGAAAAGAAGAGCCAGATGGATTGGTCACACCCTAAAGGCACAATGGGTTTATGAAATTGAAGGAAAATAAAGGGGAGAGCCCCAAGAGGGCAGACATGCCATGAATGCACATACCAAATAAAGACGAGAGTACATAAGAATAACTACCAGGGATTAGTAAGGGAACCAACATTAGCTAGGGAAGGATGGAGGGCTGCAGTCAACCAATCTTAAAATTGAACGACCAATGATGATGATGTGCAAAAAGTCGTTGCATGATTACTCCAAACATCAACTAATGATTTTAAAGTAAATTGAGACAACCCAATTCTCGATATAGTACCTATCAGTAATAACCGCAAACTTTTGAATATTTACTTCATATCTTAACTGCATATTCATATTTTTTTTAAATATGAAGGCTGTAAAAATCTTTAGAAATTGATGTGTAATTTGAGTTCTACACATCACTTTTGCAGCACACAAAAAGCGTTTTTTTTCAATGCCTCTCACTTATTCTCGTGAAACGATCTTTACAGATATGATTTATCTTCCGGGAAAAGGATTTTATTATTTTCCATCACTGTAGGAAATTACAGTTCAAATGCTCTTCAGTTTCTCAAACGCCGTTCGGAGCGTCTTGAAATTTCCGCTTTAGGACGTCGAATTTCTAATGGAAGGAAATCCTTTAAACTTCTTCATAGAGCTTGCTCCTAGAGATATTTCAAATTTTTTCTCATTCAAATCCAAAACAATATTCGGGGATGGGATAAAAATTCCTCTTAGTTCCACCTCTACAGAAAAGGCTTCCGTTTAAAAAACTTCTCTCTAAAGCTCAAAATGCACCATTTTCCTCCTTTCCCCCCCTCTCTTCCCCCACCTCGGCCCCCATTGGCTCAGAACAGAGACCCGAATAAAGACTTAATTTCCGATCCGTCAAAGGGATAGAATCCTAGCTCCATAAGCGCCCAGGAATTATGCTCAATGGCAACGACTGAACTACTCCTCGCGGAATAAAATTTTAAGTGGCTTTTGAGAGCAAGTTTGGAAGTTGGGCTTGTGCGAAAAATGAAATTTTCGTCACCCTGAACAATAGGGAGTCGAGTCATTACCATTCGTAAGCCAGCGATTACCGCCACCACGCCACTCTGCGAGACTCCGACCTCGCCCGCAGCCGCTGCCGCCGCCGAGCCGATGCCAGCCAGCCAGCCGCCGGGAGATGTGAGGGAATGGTGAACAGGGTGCTGATGAAGGAAGTAGGGGCTGTGGAGAGAGCAGAGGAGGGTGTTCGAAGGGGAAATGACAGGAGGGGGTGTGAGTGGGAGGAAGTGGAGTATAGGGGGAAGGGAGAGTAGTTGGGAGAACAGGAGGGGGAGTAGTAGCGGGCGTTAGGAGTGGGAAGGAAATAGGAGCAGAGCAATGAGTGGAGCAAAGAGCAATGGGAAAGAGCGAGAATGGGAAAAGAAGACCCAGGCACGAACACAGAAGGTGCAGGAGAACGAATCGGAGAATGTACGATCAGAATGAGCCACAGAATGCTTCAAGAAGGTCACGTGATGATAGGGAAGAACAATTTTCTTGAGCCTAGAGATTCACCGGGCAAATAATACTTTATATCAAAAAGGAAAACTCCTAACATCCAGAAACATCGGCTTAAAACTGATAAAACTCCTCCTTCAAACTTGTGTGTGGAGCATTTTTTCATATGGCAGTGAGACCTGGACGCTGGGAAGGGCAGAAGAGAGGAGGTTGGAGGCATTCCAGATGTGGTGTTTCAAGAGGATGCAAAGATTCCCTGGGTGGACAAAGTCAGTAACAAGGAGGTTCTCAGACGTGTGGGGGAGTCTCCTTGTCTACTGAAATTACTGAAAAAGAGAAGAAATATCTGGATCGGGCACCAACTAAGGCACGAAACCTTGCTGGCCACCATCTTAGAAGACACTGTGGAGGGAACCAACTGCCGGGGCAGGCCTAGGTTGGAGTTTATGATACAAATGATGAAGGTGTTAGGCTGCTCCACTTATGTGCAGTTGAAAAGAATGAAACAAGACCGAAGCGAATGGAGAACTGCCACCAACCAACCTTCCGATTGATGACTTAAGAAGAAGAAGAGATTCACTTAGACAATTGCCGATGCCCTGCGGGAGCACCATTAAAATATATACATACTTAAATCAACTATTAATGATAATATCAATTGCTAATATGGGATGCGCCAGCCATTATTTATGGTCGACATGATTTCGTTGAAGCTGATTCAGACCAACACTAATAAAATGTGTCCATTGCTCTCGCCAAAGTGCGACAGATAAGGCTTCAGATGATAACTCCAAGACGTTATTAAGGGGCTTTTTTAAACATTCACGGCTTTCAAATTTGCATACAGACGGAAGTCAGAAGATTAGGATATGGGACAAGTGACAGATGAATTCAACGTGGAATTACATTCACCTTGGATTTCACTCTACACTTCCATCCCTCTCTTTCGTCACACACGATTAATGGCTTGGAAACGCCCTCTTCTACCCAGGTGGCTCAAAGAGGGGGTCGCTGGGTGCATCACGCCCTCCCCCTCAGTAGTTCAAAAGATTGGAGCTAATATAAATCATATATTCTCCCACCATTTAATCCTTATCCTAACAAAAAAGCCTATCGTATCTCTTCATTTTTACATGGCATGGGGCGGTGAAGACAGATATCTCAACTGGGAAGCCGAACAGAAAAGTAATCACAACTTTCAATGAAAAATTCGCGCCACTGACCAAGTAGGGACACTTCATCTAACCACCACATCTAACCATTATCTTCAAGGCCATTCGATCACCAAGGGAAACGAATATAAACTTCAAGGAGGAACGATTTGAGCTAATGCAGGGAATAATTTAACACTCTAGGGGAAAGTGTAATCTGAAATGAAAGTAAAACCTCTAACACTAAGTAATTTCTCTTTACCTATGTCCAATATACCGGGAAAGGAATTTAACATTTCACCAAACTTGTCAAAAATGAAGAAATAATAATGAAAAAATAGCAGAATAATAAACGCAGCATTCGTTTCTGGCCACGGGGAATACTCATGAGTAATAACTATTACTCTAATTTCACGTCCCAAATTAATCTCAAAACTTTCAGAGAGATTTAATATATCTCCTTTAATCGATAATGCCAGTACTAAAGTAAGGCTGAATGACCAAAACGTTTCCTGCGTTTTCTACAGCAATATTCAGGTTCATCCCTAATAGAGATGAAAACAGAAGGCGTTTAGGAAAACATATACTTTAGGAAGCTAGGAACTAATTTTGTGACGAACCACTCAGGAAACAAAGACATCAACTTCGAAAATTCCATGGTAACATATAGGAAGTTCATTTTAAAAATTATTTCCATAAAAATTAACAGGAAAACCGAGCCAAAATGTTTTTCGTTGGGGAGGATTTAGAAATATAAATTCAGAAACGCTCAATTTAAGTCGATTGCTAATTATGTTTTGCAGCTCTTCGTTTTTGTTGCTTCTGATCGTGCCCATTTTTTCTTTCAATAAGGACGAGTATTTCACATTGACTTACAAAAGATTATTTTTACCGCTGCCTTTGACACATCTGTATCATAAATTACATTCCCTTTACTGATTAATCCCCGAGGCAACTTTCATTATAATTCTTCCTTTGATTTTCCCACCGCGGCATTCATCATTGAGACTCAAAAGAAAAATATATATTAGCTGTAACAGTTTTTGAAAATCAAATCCACACGATTGAAAAATTGCACGCTGCAGACTTCCATTTGAATCAATGAGCTCTTTGAGCTGTGATGATATCCCGGCAGATGTCATTTGCAGCTATTTAAAAATTTAATGACCTATTTTAAGTTTGCATTCAGAATTAACTGCTCCGTAAGTGATGAGTAAAATTAGTCAGTTCAAGAGGTAAGGTATCAACGGATTAAGATTCATTACGCGGGGTTGAAGTAATATCCTCCTAGTCATACTGAGACTTACATGATCTGAATTTTGCAATTTCAGGAAATTGCATAATCATGATTTGTAACACAATAGTACGTCTCATTTCTAAAGACGAGAATTAGAAGTTCAAGCATTGAATGACAGAGTAGTCGGAGGAATTACATTTTCCCACTTTTATGCTGATTAGCAGCTGTAATTTGAATAGAATAGCGCAAAAGGTACCTACAATAGAGCGAGTGAATATGAAGTAAGTTAGAAATAGACGAAATCGTTGATGTCGGGCTTATGGAATATGATCATTTGACGAAAGAGATTGGCTAACGGAGTTGATGAATTAATGAGGATACGATCCAAGCAGCCATCACATGATTCGAATACTCGTGATCCAATCTGTATTCTAATCAAGACGACTTTAGAAAGTTCCATCCATTATTAGAATGATTATGGACAATTCATGTTCACTAACACAGAAAAATAATAAAAATATCTGACGAGTTGAAATTAAGTAACAAAACTCACCACTCAACACTTAATATGAAACTCTGTTGATGCACGGAATATTGTGCAGAAAGCTCGCGTAGAGCCAGCTAAATAGAAGTGAGTTAGTCAATATTACCATTAGCCATAATTGTTTTCGTATTAGTCAATATTTTTTTTCAAAAGCATAAATTGATAACATAGGTAATTCGACGGTAAATGGTTAAAATATTAGGGGTTAATCGCCTTTCACAATAATCTGTATAACTGTATAATAATACTAAATTACCTAAATATTTTGGCATTTGGCGTATGGGAATTGTTTTCTTTTTGGGCAAAGAATTCAATCTGTACAATGGAAAACAGAAAAGGACCTCATCAAATATGGCATGACTATGAAAGAGCATGAGACATTCGGGCAACTGCCCAATGAGGAAATTAGGTACCCACGAGTGTTTACAGGGAATCACTTAATTATCACCCGCTTTTAAGTGAAAAATATTAATGAGAGGGAATTCAAGAATGATTTACCGGCGTATTTTACAATGGTCATGTCATTCACGGCCGCCAGAGCGTAAAAATCCAGTTGGTTTGCATAAAGAGAGAGGACAATTATATACTTTCCAAGATACAAGCGAAAATAGAAGACTGGAAAGCAACCAGTTTAACACACTCAGCGCAAAGCACGTCTATTGACGTGGTCCCGTCTATGTCTATCTACGGTAATAAGTCAATCGACGTGGTCCTTTAACTTTTGGCCCTTTTTAAAAAAATGGGTTTCGTTTCCAGGGTCTCCCTTAAATTCGTGACCCACATTGAATGTGTTAATACCGAGTTACTTCGACAGCTGTAATGTTGAAGCAACAGCTGAAACGGAGGAGACAAGACATGGTTTAGCGAGGAAGTTTGTTCGTTGCTTTAAGGTCGGTATACTTACGAAAAAGTATAATCGAGGGCAAAAGACGCCTCCGCCACCGGAATCTGAGGAATGAAGAGGTTTGCGGTGAAGAAGGGGACACTTCAGGGGGAAGATTTCAGGGGTCAGAATGGCGAGGGGAAGGGTGGGACAAGGGCGAGGTCGGCCGAGTTAAGAACAGGAGGGGTTGCACACTTGGGGCCGGGAGCAGAGGAGCAGGAGAGAGTGTGAGCGTTACGAGGCTGTGGGTTCTAAAGATGTCTCCGTGGTGCTTTTCTTGTTGCTAAACCCTCCCTCCCTCTCCTTGTTCTTGCTCCACGACCAAACTTCCTCCCCCTATTCTCCCTCTCACTTCCCACCCTCACACCCTCGGTCCCAGACCGAGAAGCAAGTCAGGTTATCTCTCACTTCCAAGAAAGCACTTTGCCAAGAAACCACTCCGCAAGAACCGGGAATTTATGCGAGTCTTGCTAGTTAATTACCATGTTCGTGCCGCGTAGTCATTCCTACTGGCTTAAGGGAAAAATCAATACCATTAAATGAAAAAAAAACCATCGCGTGGGTGTGCTGTGTTGCCTCGGTAGTTACGCGGATTATCCGACCCTTACAAGGAAAATTTCTCAGTCAGCGTGAACTCTAATCTGGCACATTAGGAGAAGAGGCGTCATTAGGTGATTGGATCTCGCCGAGGCAGAAGCTTCCGTAAAATCGTTCGCTTCTTCTTCTTTTGAGTCATCTGAAGCGACTAATCCCATAAATACTTCATTCTCCAAAAAAAGAAATATCTCGAGGGTGTTGAACAATAATATTACTCTACTGACAACTATATCTTAATTTCCTGGTTTAACCTCTATACTTTGCAACGAGAAATCATATAATGTTGTAAATAGAGTTACACTGGAATAAACGAATTTGTGTTACGAAGAAAATGCAAAATGAAGCAATTTTACTCCGAGAATGACTGCATCCCATTGAAGTGCTAAGCAATAGTCACATTGCGAAGAAAAACGATCCACTTCCAGGTTGAAGTGAAGGGGATACAACGATTACAAAGGGTATTTCTCTGAGTTGCTGATCGGTGGAGAAATATATAATTCAAATTGGTTACTGCGTCTTTCGCCAAGAATTTGAATTAGCATGGTTGGAGAGACTTCATTTTATATTTCTGAATTGTTACCCCAGAAGTTAAATAACACATCAGAGAATCCTTATTATGCCTCCAAATATTAAACAAGTCCTAATTATTATTTCCATGATTTTATACAATTTTGCGTTAATACACTTGTAAGTACAATTACATCTCCAACTCAGATGCACATCATTGAAAGTACAGCCAGTGATTCAGTTGACATCTCCTCTAATAAGTTAATTCCTTTAAATATTGATTATTGGTTTATTCAACAGGAAAAACGCGGATATGTAAGTAAGTCACCGTATTAAACAAAAGCCATTGAATCAACAAATATTTTACGGGTTTACTCAATAAGGGTGATCCCAAAGCTCTACAACAGGATCAATGCTATAGGCTACTTGAATACCAGTGGTATTAATGTAGGAAAAGAAGTAGATTGCTCATAAGAGATCCTACCCGCCATATGAAGTTAAAGTAATCAATGAGCAAAATCTTCAATTAGTGCAGAAGGATATGTCATAAGTAGGAAAACCGTAGATCATTACTCAGGTACTCTTCTACCGGAGATCTTAAATAAAGCAGAAGATTATAAAACGTAAATTTTATAAGAAGCTTGATTTTTTTAAGTGGGTCACTTCAAAAATGCAATTTTATGCTCTCATGAAAACTAACTTTGGAATATACCAGAAGAGGAAAGTTTTGACTCAAAGGAGAGAATATTCCCAAATTACCTTCAAGATAACAACTTTAATAATTTATAGGAGGCCATTTCCTCCGCAGCAATAATTAGTTTTGCAAAGGTAATAACAATTATTATATCTACTCAGCCATCACAATGGTTCAACCTGATATTGGAGAGTGTATATCACCGCGCGCTATGCACAAATAATTAGGTAGTTTAATAAATTCACACATTCAACGCAGTTCCTGTCTTTTGGACAATTTCCGTTTTCCACGAAGTCCTTACTTATGAAAAGTACCGAAGTCCTTACACTTAGCTGCCTGGAAGAAAATTGTAGTAGAGTCTAATACGGTCCATGGAAAACATTTATATTTCAGATGCATAAAGCCACAAGGGAGCAGTAAGAGTTAGGATTTACACGCATTATTTTATAAAAGTAAAGGATAGTTCGCAGAGATATGTAAGAAAACAAAAGCAGTTTTAAGACAGTACATAGTGCTTAAATAGCAAAATAAGATTCTCTTCAGTAACAATCAATGATTTATACGAGATCGTTTTGTGAATTATTGCTTGATTACTTTCCACAAACTGATATTTGAAAGCATTCACGGTCACAATTTTAATAAGTTAGCTCAAATCTATTACACAATGCAGGAATTGTTCATACTGTTGATTATACAACTAATAAACTATTACTAATTATTTATTGAATCTTCTGATCGGCAATCATTTAATCGTGGATCAAAAGAACTTCATGATCCGGACGGTAAAACTTTCGCATTAATGAGTTTCAGATTTCAGTCGCCAATTTTAAAATTTAAAGCCACACTGATATTAATGGAACACTAATATTAAGATTGAATATCTTCAACCCTTCCACCACACACGATGATATATCGCAATGAGCTGCACATATATTGCTGTGAAAACGTCTCGTCAGAGCATGTGAATGAATACATTCCGCAAAGCATATCGTAAGAAAAACCAGAGGCATCGAAAGGATAAATTTTCATTTTTAAAACTAATTTTAAGAATCGCGATTTTAATGTGAGTGATTTCCTTGAGAGGCGGCAACCGGCAGATGCTTTCATTATTGCCTTATTGTTCCAGTTAGGTTGGAATATTCAGACGATGGGGAAGCAAGCAGAGAAACGAGGCACCGACATCACCTTTCCCTTAACGAAGGGTACTACCAAGAAGTCAAAAGTTTATCCGCCATTTGAGGTATGAGCTTGCGCCACTGAAGTGCTGTTCACAAATTAGGATTGGGGATTAAGTTTTTTAAAAATTACACCACATCCAGGCTTGGTACCTGTGTCACATGAATAGGAAACACAAATATGTAACCAACACAGCCATCCCAACAAATATGAACTTGGAATTGAAGAATGCCAGAAAACGTCATCAAACATATTATAGGGACATACACCTACTTATGATTGCACGAACTAAACGCAGTGAAACCACGGCCCTTGCCACAATACCAACGCCAGTTCCGGTCCGTATTTGGACCAGAATGCCCCTTAAATCCTCCCTAATGCGTACTATGCACGGAATACGAGGATAGAGGTAGCTAATACGGGTGCACGCGTACTTTGAACCTCCGTATCCGTGTGTGTAACTATTGTAACTCCGTATCCGTGTCTTACTTCCTCCGGAATCCCAATTGAATCCTCTCCCTTCTCCTTTTCCAGAGAGAGAGAGAGATCACGGACATAAACCCTCCCCCCCTCTGCCTCCGTACACCCCCCTCATCTATATCCGCGAGCGAAGGGGTGGCACGGGGAAAGAGGGGGTGGGGGTGAAGGGGGTAGCGCGCCACCGAGCGGGCAGAGCCAGCCAGTCAGTCGACTCGAAGTTCAGTTGGCGGGGCCACGACTCCGTGCTGGCGGCAACAGAGCACGGGCCTCCCCACTATATCTCTCTACTCTCCCAACCCCCTCCACTCCTCCGGATCATCATCATCTCTCGCCGCGCAAGGTGTCTGCGCTACGCTACGCGCTCTTCCAACTCCGAGCCACGCTCGTCTTCACCATGTACCGTGATATCACCTTCTTACAGCGAGTGATTACTACGTGAGTTGTGGACAAGCCGCGGTGAACAAACTGCTAAAACCAATCGGTTCAAATTTCGAACGAGTGACAGTTTAGTTTTTCTAAGCGCTAAACATCACAACTTCACGGAAGAAGAGCGGGAAAATTATTTTCTTCTCCCATCACGTAAATATGGTGGAGGACTATTTGAAAGACGTATTCCTCAAGAATTAAGCTTTCAAAATTAAAACTTCGTCAAAAGAGAGAGTTCTAAATAAAACAGAAGTCGATCTATCTTGTGCTTTAAAGTGCAGCTCATCGAGGACGAATTGGAATAATAATTCACGCACCTGCTTTATAGAAGTGAATCTCAAGTTCTAACGGGAATGTTCCTCCACTACAGCCGTCGCCTAAGTTGAGGCACAAGTAGAATCGCTGCCTATTTTTATTTCCGAGGAGCAAGGGTCAGCGATAAGTGAATGTGAGATGATGCCTCTTGCCAAACATCCCTTTCACTGAGGGAGAGAAGGCCCGCCAGCTGCACTACGGTGGTCTCACCCTCTATCCTCTCCCCACCCGCCTTCTAACCGAGCTTCACACCGCAGCCTCCCAACACGAGAGTGACCGCGGCGCGTGCCGCGGAGGCATTTCGGCGGGGCGCCCTTCCGCAGCGTACGGCGGCTTCCGGCTCACCGCCGCTTCACTGGAAAGGGGGGATCCCTGCGCCCCAAGTGCTTCTTAGGGTTAGATCTCTTCAAGGGTGTGGAGGGACACAAGACGGACTGCGTCTCGACACGCACAACAAGAGAGCCAGCAGTCTCGGTGGTGTTTTCCGGCGAGAGGCGAGTGAACGCGGAGAGGTAAGGAATCAACGCGCCGAAGATAACAAACATCTCCTTGGTGATATTAATTTCCACGCTCTTCTGTTCCCCTTGCCCCGCGCCTCAGCGGAAAAACGAAAGTCTCGCCCATGGCTACCATATCCTTTTCTCACTCCCATTAAAAATGTAGTCTCCTAATCTCCCCCTTAAAGATCAAGTAATATCAATCACCGTCAACTTTTGAGCGCATTATAGGCATAGTTTCTGACCAAATGTGGTAAAACTGTTTAATATGAAAAAACAAAATGTTACTTTTCAATTTAAGAGAATTTGGAATTTCATTACTGGAGTGATTCCATTTTAATACTTTTTTCTTTTGTAATTTGGTGTTTTATCGCAGCATTAATTTATTTGACTAATATTACGATTTAGATATTCCATTCAAAAGATTTTAAGGTACTCATAGTTTCAACATGTATCAACTTGAAAATTTTCAGACTGGTACCATTGCTTTCATCAAATATATTTATGATAGAAAAAGTTTTCACAAGAAAGTTTTGATGCCTGAATCGAACTTATGTATTCGCATTTCTTAAAAGACTTCAATTTACAATATATTTAATACTGAAGTAATGTGTCTGATCGAAATACGGAATAATCACGAACAGCAGTCCTTTCGTCATCAACACATAATTTTTCAGTCACCTGCATCCTTAAACAGGAGTTTAAGATTCACAAATTCTTCTCCAATTTCTAACTTTTCAGAGCCCAAGAGCCAAATGATTCGACTTTGAGTGATCATTTCGCACTTTTCCGTTGGTCCGGTGATCAAACTCGATGACGCCTCACGAATAATGTAGAGCAGACCTCATCGTTTAGTTACATCAATTTGATTGAATTTCAAGCCGTATCTGTTGGAATTCACTTCCTTCAATAGCCTAGCAAATAAATTTACATCACTTGTTTGAATCAGTCACAAAGGACACGATTGACCAAAATCGAATCGACATGAGAACTAGGTACGACAGAATTAAAATGAGGAAAAGTGAAACTAAAGCAAAAATTATATTATTACAAGCAAATGTACCTAGAACGAGGGTGGATTTCCACCCATTAGTGTTTAAAGTAACAAAATAGTCAATGTATACATCAACAACTGTAAAAAAGATACATTTAGTCAATTAGCTATCACCCCTATGGAACTAGTGGCAGCCATTTCTGCGCTTAACTCGGAGCTGTGAGATAACTAAGCCGTTTTTTTTAATCTCCGAGTTGTCTGAGGCAACTGATTTTATTAGTTTAAGGCATGGAAACGCTGCTAGGAGTTGATACGGAAATAATGTGAATTATTGAAAATTTCTGCAGAAATGAATATATTTCACTAAAATGGGGTTGATCTGAGGAAAAGGATAACGCATGGCAATATAAATTTTAATATTACATAATAGTATTCCAATGGTAAATGTTTTTTATATTAATCAACATGAACTCGTCGAGTAGAGAAACGCAATGCACTTCCAAAGGTGAATAACAAATAAGTCAGAGGACGGGCATGCTTATTATCGTGACAGTCGATTGGAGGAAATGTAACATAGGACCCGATGGTCCAGCGGGAGAATCACTCAATTGAAGATATTATGGATTTAAAGTCTCGTGGAGCTGAAATTATAATGCCAATTGACTAGAAAAGGGTTGCGGAATTTCTGACACATATTCGTGAAAGAAAACGATGATGACCCAGTTCGAGGAAACGCCACCCACCAACAATTGGAATATTTAACACCTTTGGGTTATGAATGATTTGAGGAAGACCAGCCTCACCTGGATTGAGTTAAAAAAAGTTACTGCGATGTTGAAAATTTGAAAAATATAAATGCGATGTTATTAGAGAAGATGAGGACATAAATAATAACACGCAGATGAAATAAAAATTAAATACGACGGATTTTACTGCCAGGTGGATGAGTGATTTCCATTGATTGGGCAGACAACACAAAGAAACGGAGAGAAATATCCGGCATAAAATTGAAAATGCATCTCTACGGATTATAAATACAAAAAGATTAACGTGTTTTTACAATTTCAAAATTAAAATATGCAAAAGTGAGGGAAAATTGCAAATATTCAGTAGTTACTTTTGCAAAATCAAGGTAAACTATGTCTGATTCTACAATTTGCATAGGATTTCTATCATGCAAATGTTTTAGGAATGCAAACTGAATTTAATCTTCCCCATGCAAAAAATAATGACGTTCCTACCATTAAATTCAACATTATAGGAAGTATGCAAAACTATAGGTTCATTTTTCCGTTTACTTTCGCAGAAAGTTACAAAAAACCTACGCCTTGTTATTCATTATCTCAACACATGAACTTTACGTTGATATACAATTAATATTCACATTTGACCACAAACAACAGGACCAATGTTCAACTTCCGTCTAATATTTGTTGCTACAGTTTAAAGCAAAGAAAATAAGTACTTTCGACATAAATAATCAAGAAGGTAGACCTTCTTTGTAATGGTTTAAACTGTTATGATAACGAGAAAATAATTATTTTATAATTACCTTCACATTAATATATATTCAAAATTGCGAATATTCGCCAAATACCCCATATAATGAGCCATAATGATTTCAGCGGTTGTTTTTACATAAATTTACCTCAAATTTTCTTATCCATTTTTCCCTCATATTAAAAATTCACATCTCAATCAAGTATCATAATTATAACCGTTTACCGACTGAAGCAAGGTGTAAGGGAATTTTTATTGTGGCATAGATATACAAATGGACATCATCTTTAATCTTTTAATAATATACGGGACAAGTTATTATCTTTTGAATTAATGGTTAAGCACAAGATTCATGGAGCATCAATTACATTTATTGCAACAACCATCCTTTCCACAAATGACTAATCTCATTCTCTTATCTTAATTTCATTTCTCCATTCCTTCTCTAGTTATACTCCGCACCTCTTGAGGTTTGGTTTCCACGGTTTGAGAGACAAGAGGTTAGGTCACATATGCAAATAACATTTATTGAAACAACCTTCATTCACTTGTCAAAATAAAAAAAACATTCATGTACCGTTACCCTTTAAATCTTATACTACATTAACATCTGACTTTATGAAACTGCTCATTGGGCACAATGCAAATAAAACATTAAATTTAATTGGTTGCGTATGTTAAATTAAATCTCCAGAGTGGTTCACCAATTATGAATTTGAATTAACGGGAATGGTATCTCATACCTACTTGGAGTACGAGACAGCCACTCTTACGTTGTAAGTTCGTTAGTAATGAAGTTTCTTTTTCTTTATGCTCACTTGTCACTTCTTAAACAATGCATTAACTTTCTTATCCCATTCCTGGTCCACAATCACTCGAGAGGCGACACGATCCGCCTAACCTCGAATTTCGGGACGATTTTTCTCATATTTCTCGGGAGGTATGTCCCTAATGCTGCTACTAAATCCCTTTTCTTAGGTTAAAATCGGGCCAGGGATATTACTCCCCTTATTAGATCCGGCAGCATACTCTATTTCGCCACTATCCACTTATGTGCTACTTTTCTTCGCACTATTCTTTAGGCAGACTCCTTTTTTTCTCTACCTCTTTCACCTTACGATCCTTCTCACTTCTCGATCCTTCCCGATTCGCCAGACCCGGTGATTTCGTATGGGAGGGGAGACGTGAAGTTATTCACCGTAATCCCAGTCTAAACAATACGAGTTCTATGTGCGGGAGTCGCGAACATGGAAAAAAATCAGCCAATAGCTTACTTGATGCAACGTCATTGCGTCATTATAGCGCTTAGCGTTCAGCGATTTAGCCAAAAATAGCTTTGCAATGCATTATAACAGCACTATTTGGAATCTGCTTTAATGTAATTCGAAGAACTCTAATTAACTGAACTAGCAGAAATTGTCGGCGCGGCGCCGAGAAGGTTGATATTTATTCTTAAAACCTTGATCTTCAAAAATTCCTCAACTATTTTGAAACTATCTTTGTTTAAGGTCCCGCTGCCGAAAGACGTCTTACAGCGAAAAAAAATACTACATACGTATTTTTTTAAGAGTATGTACTGCCATTTTCATACTCTATCTATTATAGCTAGCTTCTTATGACAATACCATTGAGTGCGTAAACTTATACTTAAGATGTTATTTTAATATATCATAATATGTGCATATTTGTATATTATAAGTTAATAAAATACTTAAAAAGGCATTCATACAATTAAATTTCGCAAAATACCGTGGAACAAAGATACGTTTTTATCCAATCTCCAAAATATAGATGACATAGCTCGAATTTATATTTATACGATATGTATTTATATGTATACCGATAGGTATATATTTTATCGACACCTTGAGAAGACAATCATTTCATTCGCTTCATTCACATCATTCAATACCAAAATGAAATGCTGTCCATTAATGGACGTAATTTAAAATTGTTCATTCGTATCTACTGTTAGTTATCAAATATTTGTGTGAAATATTTTAACTAGTAGCCCAATTTGGAGCTCATAAACTACTTTTTTCCTCTCGAGTCAACGTATAGCGCCCGAGATCCGTCAAAAATATCATGCTGAGTGGAAGATATCCCTCGATCGGATAAAGAAGATTTCTTGATATTGAATCTAGATTAGTGACAAGTGGCTTCGGATTTTCACCGCTGATTCAGAAAGAGATATATCAGTCTTTCAACTTCTATCCATTTGATTGAAGTCCTTTAGAATGTAAAAGAAAAAAATACAACTCAGGTAACACTCAGGCATAGAGCTATTTATTAGCATTTATACTTATGTCAGTAAAATGGACGTTTGTCATCGATTTATGATTACATTACTCCCTAGTCGACAGGCATCGCAAATATCCTTTTTATTGGAATTTAAATACAGTTAAAAAATGTGGAATAACAAGAATCAGGCATGAGTAACTGTAAACAAGCATCAACAATAAAAATAATCCTGATTAAAGCCAACTTTTTCAACTCTTGACTCTCTTTCCTAGACTCTTATGTCACGCTGAAGAGTGACAGGTTATAATGTTTTACATGCGAGACTTTAACGTTAAAGAACCTTTAAATGGCATTCATGCAATTCGTGCATGTACTGTTTTTATTTCTCTTGATATGCATAAATTAAATGTTTCAATTAATCTCTTAATTAGATTAATAGTAAAAAACAGAGGTATTTATGCAAAGTAGTTAATGTGCTTTTGAATTTGCATGACACTGAAATACTCTCATACAATATTGTAAGCCTCTAAACTACGACGCATACCATGCCTCAAATCCTGGTTGATTTTCTTTAACTCTTTGCACTTTCTACTTCCCTTCATTTCGAGTAAAACGCTTATTGTTTCCCTCCTTCCCCTCTTACCTGGCATTTATCCCACAATTGCAGTCATATCTATATCTAACTTCACCTAGTATTTATGATATCCTTTGACTCCTCCATTTTCAAATTTAATCTAACCTAATCTAATTATACTACTATACACATACATGCCAAAAATATTACTTTGACAGCAGGGGTATTATAACCCCATTTATATAAGCGCTGAAAACGTCGACGCGAAAAAATAATACAGGAGGATATTACTTCTGGTTTTTGTATGTTCGTTTGCCATTATGAAGCTCATTTTTACGAGTTTGGTTGCATTTTAGTTATCTTTCGTGATTTATGCATTTTAGAGAAATAATTTGAGGCAGATTATCAAAATAAAATTTTTAAGCGATTTTACATACTACACAAGCCAAGACATTCCCACGATTTTTTAACTGATGCAGTAACCAATACCAAGAAAGTGTACCTCAAAATATAAATATTCAGAGAAATTCAAAAATAGTAAATTAGCAGAAAAGTGTGGTAATAAGTATCAACAAAACTCTGCCGATTCTTTATCGTTGTAGTTGTATATGGTTTCCAATATAATTGATGTTGTTGCATGCATAAAGCTTGAATTTGACATTAGTTGATTAAATGTGACACAATCTAAAATTATGAAATGTTTTTTTTTCTATTGTTCTGTTGGCAAATGTTTTTTTTTTCATATCATATCAGGATATTCGTACCAAATCGGAAACTAAACGGACCGTGCGTGTATAGTAGACCGTGCGTGCGTAGTATACGTGCAGTAAGTAAACGGAAAATAAATCAGACTACGTGTTGAGTTTTGTTTTATTGAACTTGCATCGCAATTTTGTTTCATCGCAAATAGCATTCTCTTTACATATGACCTCAAACTCAGGGTTGCGTAATTTTTGCACCGACAGTAAGTATATATATTCTGTATTTTGTATTTGGAAACCCTATTTAGGGTGATGCCCTCATGGGTCACTTATATTCTGATGCACCAAGGTATCAATGCCTTTGATTTATTTGTCTTGTTTTCAGGGACGATAGAGGGAAATGAAAACGCTGAACAAAGGCTTTCACTAATTGATATCGGATGAGGTTTGGAATATATGGCAACTAGCTACCGGGAGATGACAAGCTCTTGCTGCAATTTTTGACGGAATGTTCGCGCAATTACTATAACTTGCAGAGACATGGAGATTTGCTGTAATTGCTGAAGGTGGCCTAACTCCTGATGATCAGCTCTGAGAAAAAAATCTCTTTAAAATTTTGGTGCACCACATGGCAGGAATATTTTAAAGATGATTATGCGCTTGAGGGCTAGCTTACGTATCGGCTTCATGGGTCTTTGAAATATAAAAAAAAATTCGGATTCAACGGGGGTCAGGTACCTAGAGCAGTACCTTCCCGTCTAGAGGTTCCGAATATGTCGAATATTTTCATTCGAGTTCCTTTCCCTACTTTGGTACTTAGTGGAGAGCATCCCGCATGGTGAAGTACTCCGTCTGTCGGACTGGACGGTAAACCGCGGTCCCCTTGGCGTCTTTCGTAAAAAGTAGCTGAATTCCTACGCCAGGTTTCCTTCCAGCGTTCCTCCATTCCCCAGATAATCCCTCCCTAAACCACCTGCCAACCTATTATTGATAAAGCGCAAATTACCTCGGTTATCCGTCGCTTCCCCAAGTCACTAAATAACTAACGAATCGAATTAAAGTCATTCATGTGTGATATATTTCCAGGAACCCTAAATTAGAGGACATAATAGCTAAAATAAATGTGCTGTAGTATAGGAAAATAAAAAAATTGTAACGGTTCAACATTTATGCCTTAAGTTATTTCCTAATCAGCTGCTCCATCCCTACCCGAAGTAGCGATATTACGGATATAATATGCAAGTAAGTATTGGGCTTATTATGTAATAAATGCTCCTCTTGAAAGTTGGAATAATAGCACCTGATACCCATTTGTCTCATACTTTCGAGGCCGCAATTCCTCCTTTCCGAAATCCGCTGCAAACGACACTTCTGCCTTAAAACATGTTTCACTTTCGTAGTAAGAGCAAGTGAATATTCCTGGGCAGCTGGGGTCAAGTGGGTCGCAATAACGCTGGCTTGAGAGGGGATATTCGCAGGAACATAAATTTCTGAAACCGCTTGAATACGTAGAACGGCTACGCCCGACCTATAACTTCAGCTTCCCTATAACTTCAAATTTATAGGTCTAATTGTCCACTCCTATTCCCAAGAGAAATATTACAGAGACACCTATGAAAGCAGCGGTTCATCTTGAATTTTTCTGCTCTGTCACACATTTTGCTTGCAGAAGTGTTTCTGGGAAAATCGTGTGACCCTAGTGACCTACAAAATTTACATTCACATAAATGTCATAAATTCTGTATAAAAAGGAGCAGTTCGGAAAATTTCCATATGCGAAAAAGAAAAAGATACCAAGATGGGAGGCAGCTTTATATTCAGAGCAGTTGCTCATGCTTTTCAATTCAACATGTCGCTGTATTCAGTATTTTATGCATAGTGTGATGATGGTTCGGATAATACACAATTTCTTATAGTCACATATACCTAAAAAAAGTATTTGATCGCGAGGCAACAAGACATAGACAAGTAATTTGGCAGATGTGATAACTGAGTCGGCTTTCAGAACATGTCCACCATTTTATTTTAAATAATTGCAATTGCATGGAGACAATAGCATTTAGGATAAATCTCGTTTTGTTCATTTAGTTCCGCATAGCCATAAAAATGAAATGTTCAGTTTTTAGCCTTGCTGCCATGTTTAGACTGATCACCCGAAAAGTAAGAAGAGAAATTAAGCAGCAAGGTAATTGACGCGAATTAAATCGCATATGGGGAGTGCATAATGAAACGAAAATTTAGAATGATGCATAAACTATTAATTTTACAATCAGTATTTCATCCAGGTAATTTATTTTATCGGCTAAATATTGTTTTTCAGATTCCATTAACGTTAGCAACAGACGAGGACTGGCATTTGATGAAGAAATTTGTGGTGCAAAGATTGGCGATAGGTTCTAGGAGCAAGCAGACAAATAATTTATCTCTTAATAACTTCAGCTTGGTGCTGAATAATGAAAGATGGTTAGAGAACCTAGTGGTAGCCATTATTTTGGTGGGGAGTATATCGAAAGGGACTGTTTGGCCACGTATGACCCTAAATTAAATCTAATTAATACCTCATAAAATCTGTTCGCCAGGAAAACATTTCATAGCTCCAACAGGTCATACCACTCTATTCATCTACCTGGTCTGCACCTAATGACAGGTAGATAATTTTTATGAAATCAGATTGCATTATGTCACAAGCTACAAATATCTGCACTAATTTCTTCGACTTTCATGTCATTTACAAATAATGAACCATATTCGGACGAAATTTGAAATTGCAACGATATCTCCAATGAGTTAATCTGAGAGCGTACATCTTACAGAGCTGAGCAAATGCTTGTGCGGTGGTTTGTTTGGGCACAGCAGCATTACTTTTGTTGAAATACTTTCATTCAGATGTTAATAGATAGAATTTAACTCCATTTAAATTTGGTTTGATTTTGTTTGAAACTTTAAGCAGTGCTACAGAAAACAATTACAGCACAGAATTCGACAATTCACTTAAAATAAACGATGATTACTAATTAAGAGGAAGGGAATACACTCGATCACAAATTCCCAACGTCCACACGTTTTTTAAACTATCATAAATAGAAGTCGGAAGAGGTTTATGGCACCCGGACTGTAAGGAGGGCGAAAGGTTGAATGTCATCACTTTTATTTATTTTATCGATACTAATCTAGCTCGCACTAATTAAAAAACCAATCGCTTAAAAAGTTCCCTCTCGACTCATTTTTTACAACACTATGTTGTAGTTATTTCGCATCGCCTCGCTTTCAGTAAATGTTTTGCAAAAAAGGAATTATTTCAAGCGCCCTCGGTGTTTTAAAACACTGGTTTCGAGTATTCTTACAGTTCGTCCAAAATGCATTCTTCAACACAGAACTCCACTGCGCATCGGCAAAGAATAGAGTGGGAGTATAACCACTTCCTTCTCGGCTGAGAAGGTTGACCCATGTAATATTTCATTCAACTATGCAGCTTTACGTCTGCATCTACATGCTATCCTGCGAGCTACCGCATGGGCAATGCCACATTGTGGCATGGGGTGTTAGGACACCAGCCGTGTATAAATGTGAATTGGAATTTTATAGGGAGGTACCTCTTTTTTAAACTGTGATCAGGGGGATAAACAGTTAGCAATTGTATAGCTTTTGATTTTTCTACCTGTTTTATCATGTTATCAACACAAGCCTGGGTATAACCGTTTCTGTTGGCAATCATGTTAATTATGGACCGTTATTTGTTGTAATTACACCGAGGCATGGGTATATTTACCAGTCTATGAGCCATTTCTCTCAAAGAAGCTAGCTTGTGCCTATAGTGATGATGAGGATCACTTGGAATTATCACGTCAGTAAAGCTGGGCTTACGATGGATAGAAAATTCTTCGTAGCCTTTTGTAACATTAATGGTTAAGTCTAAAAGGTTGATCTCACTACCACCAAATTCCATGGAAAAATTAATATTTTTATGTAAAGAATTCAATACAACCAAAAAAGCGTTTAACTGTCGTAATATGAAGTGTATTTCGGGAGTGTTTTGAGTGGAGTTTTTATTAAGGTCATCTATTGTGCGTGGAAAGAACGAAAGTTTGCACTCATCTGTTCGGCAATGTATCGCTCTTATTTAATCTTTCCTGTCGGGCCTATATATGTAGTGCGGCATCAAAATGATATTCTCTGAGTCACACTGTAACGCACTTTTATGAAATTTTCAAGGAATCTGAGCCTAGTGTGTAGCCTCCGAGTCTCTAGTGGTTCCCAACCTGAGTCCTCTAAAAGTAGTGAAACACTCTTTGTGCGCTCATAGCAGTTATTTAACATAGTGCACAGCTTAACTTTGTATTTTTGATTCTGGAATTTACTCTTTAAAATGACTTATTCGCCAATGTCGGTCGATCATTAAATATAATTTTCTCTGTTTTAAACTCAAGTAAATTAATTTGGTAAATGAAACGATTGTGATAAAATAATAATGAAGTAGTCATAGTTTCTCATTAAAGGTATGCAATGAGGAAACTATCATTTTTAAGGTGTAAATCATAAAAAAATTACACCATCTACGCACGTCTACGCCTATCATAGGGCATCCACTGACGTGGTTAATCTCCTCTTTAAAATCCATCCATATGCCCCATCTCGTGAATCGCAATTCTTTGTAATATATTCACCGAGTTCACCAGCCAGAGTTATGACTCGATGAAACAATTTCCATCACGATTCCTCCCCAAAAGTAACAATCCCTTTGAATTATGGGCCGAAGTTGAATCTGGAATTTCTCATTAGGCCGTCTCCATTCCACCATTGTTCTGATATTACGTCTTCCCCAGACGGCCAAAGTTTTCTCGCGAATCGGGCCGGATATGACTCAACGTCTTGAAGTTGTTTTTTTATTCTGCGGGGTGCATGGGGGAGTGGAGAGAGATAGACGGGAGTGCATAGAGAAGGGCGATGAGGCAGAGGGAGGAGATTGTTGGAAGGATTTTGGAAGTGCGGTGAGGAGGGGCACAATCCGGTGCAATATGGGCATCTTTGCCACCATAAGGGTCGAGTCGACGCCGCGCGCCGACTAGGATGATATTTTTAGTGCCGAGTTGTGTGATGTCTGGAGTGTGAGAGAGGAGAGTAACGCAAGGCACTTTTCTCTGTCCTCTTTCCCTCTCTCCTCCAGCCCGCAGTCGACCCCGGAGTCGCACCGCGCGGAGTCGTGTCGCTGGAGCAAGGCAGCCGGCTTATGATCCCAAGCAAAACTTCCATCCTACACTCCATCTCACAACAATATCCATCATTCCTCTCCCCTCCACGCTTGACACAGAAACTCCAACCTAATGCAAGAAGGGCATAAGCGCGCGTGCGAGAATATGCTCCACTTTGCCAAGGAAGAGACGTTTTCAAGGTGACAAGGCAAAAAAGTATTTTTTCTATACGCCTTCACGCGATTCACCAGACACGCTCCCTTCCTTCACTAACACACCAACCTCGTTCCTCATTTGCGACTGTGTCGTCTCAGACGCGCGGAGTGATTCTTGTATGGATATCATATCGGAAGATGCGCTACGGAGTGCGGAGTCGTGTCGCGATGTGTCCGTCACTTGTTCGCAGAGAGAGAGAGACAGGAACCCTCAACGTGTTCATGAAAGCACTCCCACCCACGGAGAGCCGATAGAAATTCCACTCACAACAGAGAAAACATATTTCGAGTCATCGAGTCAGGCGATGCCTAAGATAAACTTTGTTAATGCCGCGAGTGATTCAAGTACGACCAAATCCTTGCTGCATAAACTTTTGGAGATCAAGAGAAACAATGGCGCGTTAACATTCGATTTTTAGCATCTTCCACGATGAACATATACTTCAGATTAAAAAAAAGAACTCTTACTCTACCGGGAATCTAACCACGGACCTTCGGTTTTCCGAGACCTCAATGGACCAATAAATATGGCACCCCAGAGCTAATTTCAATAGATACTTTTAAAATTTTCTTTGGCATTAGAGATTATGGATATCGAAGTGGTCAGCGCATTGGTTCCAAGAGCTGAAGTTTCTAGATTCAATTCTCTACCGTCAATCTGTGAAAAAAATTGGAATGGGGAACTTTAAGAAAGTATGAAAGCGATTTAAGGACGAATTAAGAAGTTAAAATGAATCTGAAGTCAGTGATAGAGAGTATAATGTTGCAAATGAATAGGAGGCAGTTGGCAGCATGGAGTACGGTAAAGGAATAGGAAGTCTCCGAGAACAGCGAAGAGATGAGAGGGAAATGAGCGACAGGAATGTGACCCGAATATGAATGGTGCACGGAGAACGGTTCGAAGGCAAGCTCATGAAGATGGGATGCTAATGATGCACTTCTGGAAGAAAAACAACTTGCATTTGTAAGAGACAAGAGCTGCACCGCGCCATCCTACATGGTGGCCTTGATGAACGAACTTACTTTAAGTTTTATTCCTTGAATATATGGCATTAGAATTCCTATTTCTATTAGCATTGCTATTTCGTTGTCAAGGGTTGTTCGGTACGGCAGTTGATTTACATAATTCCTTCTTAATCTCTATTGAGGTTAACTGAAAATAAAAATACCAGATTCCTAATTGTGAGCTTATCCGCATTATTACATATTCACAAACGGATGGCGAAATTTTTCTCAGATGTTTATGCAAAACGATTGAGTAAAATAATAATCCACATGCCTTGGTATACAGAATGGCTTACTTTAAAAAGTTGTCTCCTTCCAAAGAATCGAGGAGAAAATTCAAGAATCTCAAAAGGATATAATTCTTTAATGAGACTAGGAACATTCTATTGAAGCTTTAACGGCCCTGACTCGAAACCTGAAGATTTACCATAGATGATTTCATTGTTTCTGACTACAAAAGGAAAAATCACTTTGTTAAAGGCTGGCATGAGATATTTCCCACTGCATAATAGCAAAAAGGTATTTTTTCTTGAAAACAGATTTGAAGATCTCTTTTCTTAGAGATGATTAAATATTTTCACACGAGAGGGTACTCAGCGCAATTAATTCATATAAGGGAATTTACCGCATTCCGATGTGGCCACAAAAATGTAGCTGCTGTCTGGAACTTCACTAATCTGGAATGTCCGATATAACTATACTTTAACTTTGTTGCAGTAATAACTTATTTCATGAAGATTAAAATACCAGATCACTACCAATGAGGTAAGATATATGATTGAAGTTTATTATGAATGAGGTTAGGTAATAGGATTGAACTGCATATTTTAGGTCCACTCATGGTTGATGTATGTATTTTACGTACTGATTTTCTACGTTCAGTTCTTATAAGTCCCTTTAAAAGCTAAGCTTAAAAACTTTTGATGAAATTACAGCAATTTAAAAAAAACAATGGCTCAATACAGTTTCTTTTTGCCAATCCCAACAGATAAATATACCGCACCAAAGCAAAAATTCCCACCTCAAATCTCCCACCATTGCAAGATATGTACAGTTGTACAGTCATATATTTAGCTACAAAAAACCATCTCCTCCTGATTTTTATATTCTTCTGTTACTGGTATTGGTGCTTTAAATAAGTTAATTTTTCTTTGATTTTCGTCAGTATTTTTGTTTAATCTTCAAAATTTGCCGACATACTCCCACCTATTTCCGGGTAAAAATGAAATGAGACGAATGAAAAACGGTATCTTTCGCTAGGAATACCATTCCATTCCATAGCAATACGTCGATTTACGCCCAAGAATCTATGAAATCGTGGAAGATAGGTCGGTGATCGTTCTAAGGGAACGGCAGGCGAAACCTAGCCCTGAAAATCCTGCTTACGGAGTTCGGTCTTCGTACAGAGTTACTGCAATTATCGATCTCGGGCTTAACAGTTGCATCCCGCGACCTGACCCAACTGCCCCCAAGTGCGTACCTTGTAATCAGCGACAAATGGGTCTCCTGCACATAGGTACCTCCTTGCCTCGGTGTCAACCTCCACAGCCAGAGTGGAGTACACATTATGTCTTCGAGGAAGCACCCATCGTCTCGATTCACGTAGAGTCAAAGGCCACGCAGGTCAAGAGTGATGAAAGGACAGAAAAAATCATGCACCCTGATGTTTCATCTAGCACAAATGGAATGTAGCGGAAACTTTCTCGATGAAATTAAGGCAATATAAGTCGTTTAATCATTCATGTATCAGTTATATAATTCCGAGCTTAATGAGGAATATAATAATTTATGCACGTGAAGAGACTGATTACTACGTTAAATGCGGATTTGTGTGGTGGTATATATATATATATATATATATATATATATATATATATATATAACGACCCTTCCATTGGAACACAACCTTGATGCGGTGTAAGGCTTGCACGCTAAAATGACCCCTTGAGCTGGACTGGAGGAAGCAATTACTATTGTTCCCGGGAGGGCCACCCATGCAAGATGGGTCGAAGGGTAGGAGCCGGACAAAAAGTAGTTCACATGATGATGTCACGTAAAAAATACCGTTGGGAGCTGTAATGGAGAAACCCCCCCAACTATCAATTACCTGAAATTGGAAGTAAATCAAAGAGATTTGGATCCTGGCACCTACGGGTTACCGCCTACTGGGGCAAGTGTCGTGCCCGGCAGCGGGTGAGGCAAGGCCTCCATGGTCGTTATCACATGAAACCCTTGCTCAGCAACGTTATCAGAGGATACAAGGACTACGAGAAAGAAGAAGAAGAAATTGTGAAAGGAAAGAAGAGGTGGAGGAAGAAAGCAGAGGTAAAAATAGGAACTTGGAACGTTAGGATAATGATGAGGTATGGAAAGATAGAAAATATTAAACAGGAAGTGGAAAAAGGGAAAATAGATATTTTGGGGCTGTGTGAGGTGAGATGAAAGAAAGCGGGGACTATTTGAGTGATAGTTACGGGGTAACTATGGTGGTGGAGATGACAGCCAACGTGGGATAGCTATTGTATTGAATGTAAAACTGAGGAAGAAAGTATTAAACATTGAACAGATGAGATTAGTGGTTGAAATAAAGTCTCGCACGACGGATTTCGTATTGGTCCACTAGAACATTCCTAAAAGTAATAAATGGATAGGAAGAGGTATATTGGGGTGTAAGAGCAACTAAAAGAGATAATTAGAGATTAGTCCTTACAAAGAACTCATTTTTAACGGACGATCACTAAAATCCATGTCCTGAGTGGTAAGTGGAAGAATCCAGTAAGTCGGGACTCTAACCCACACTTCAAATATTGCCAGGTGAGGAATTTACCCCCGTCGCCTTATAAATAATACCAGCTAATATAAGAATTCATGAATTTTTAAGAAAATCTGTACTAAATACAAAAGGTACATAATTAATAATAAATACTGAATACAAGATAAGAGGGTGCAGTTTCAAGTATTGCTTAAGGTAAAACTTCGAAATTTCTTACAAAGTGAATTCACTGCATTTGTTGAAATATATTTACAGCATTTTTCATAGGCCTCGACGGTAGTAGGTTTAGATATTCGCCCAATAACTAAAAGACGACTATACACGAGTAGGGTGCTTTAGGCCTACCAAAAGTCCACTGACTTTCTAGGTAAAGCACTCAGGAATGTTTGGTTCAACAGAAATCTGGCCGTTTCTTGTGCTATTTTGGATGCCCAGTGAGCCGTAGGTGATGGAGGCCTATTTTCCATCTAATGCGCCGATCTTTGGATGGCACACTTTCACACAATCGAAGACAAAACAGAGATATGGAAATATCATGTGTTCTAAACAATTTTATGATTAAAAAATGTTTATATAAAAGTTGAGTTTCAAGTTTTAGATTACAAACTTGCTAATTATTTCACCTACCGGTGATGATAACACCACGAGTAATTAATCATTGGCCATAAATCTGTAAGAGCTTGCTACAATTTTTCCTGAAGAAGTCATCATAAAAATAAGTTTCCACTTCTGAAGAAATGAATCGATAACAACCGGCACTAGGCAACGACAATATTTCTGATGATTTCGAGACAGGAGGAGACGGCAGGATTCATGAGACATCGTAACTTTGAAGGGCACAAAAACACGAAAACGTCGGGCATTTTTCAAACAACCCATTCCTGATCCGTCACTCAAAAAAAAAAAAATTATAATAATTTCAAATCGCGACGCTCAAGTTGTCCCGTCGCGTCGTCAAATTTGACGACCGTGACAACGCGACGCCCGTCGACGGATATGAAACCCGAGATATGCGTCCACGTTGAGAATAAATACATTTTGGGGCGGCTGGATAGGGGGGCGTGGCTGGGGGAGGTTGGGGGGAGGTAAGATTGGCGGGGAGGGGGTCCGAACACAAAAGGTCCGTAGACTCGAGAGAGCACCACGTGCGCGCGCACGTTTTATGTGTGTCTGTCTGTTTGTGTGTGCTTGCCCCGTGTGCTCCGTGCACCTCGAGTCTCCCCCTTGAGACAGCGTGCATTGTTTTTTTACGAGGAGCTTCCTCTCTCTCTCTTTTTCTCTCTCCCTCATTTCCCAAGGGAAGTCCAAGTCCGACACCCAACCCAATCTGTATCACGAGAGAGGGAGATAACAGAAGTCGTAACAGGGCGAGGGGAGACAAAAAACTACGGGTTTAATTTTTTTTGCAGGTTTACGCGGTATTCGACTTTCAACATTGCGATGTGAATGTGCATTTTGTCCGCCAGCGTCAAAATTTATCACTCACAGAAAATAGTATCAGAAAATATGCTATCACGTGAAAAAGGAACGATATGCCATGATTCCGAACAGTACCATAAATCATACATGACGTCACCGCACAAACTCCGACTACGATAGCCACGTTGTTAACGCCACGGCCTCTAAAAGGGCCTGACACGATGGAAACAACGGTTCCCGATCAGTCACCGAAGTTAAGCATCGTTGGGCTCGGCTCGAGTTTGGAGGGGTGATCCTCCGATTCGTTCGAGTGCTGTTTTCCCTGTTTGTACGTGGCAGACAGTAAGTGCGATATGACGTTAGCCGTCGAAGCACACTAAACAAAAATACTACCACTGCTGGCCTCTCAAACAAAATGTTTCCCCAAAGAAGTCATTCTCGGACACACATGCTGAGTTTGTCTTAGCATTGAGATCGATGGCTAGACCGTGGGATGAGACCTTTGCAGCTTGAGTACCTAAAAGCAAGGAACGCACTACATCAATTTTGAACGCAAGGATGACGCTACATCATTTTTCGCATCATATTGATTATTGCGTGGAATCGAAGTGATGAATGCGCAACCGGCTCCAGATTTTACGAGGGAGGGGAGATGAGAGTGCGTGTGAAGGAGTGGTCTTCGTAGGGGTGGTCCAGGGTGGTGATGTCGGATGTGAAAGCACCGTGATAGAATGCGGGAAGGAGGGAGACGAGGCAGGATGAAAAGACAAGGTGCGAAGGACGACCCCCCCCACCCAATGTGCGTCCTTTCCACGTGAAAGGAAGGAGAAATTGAAGCAATAAGACGCCCGAGGAAGACGTTTATTTTTCTTTTCCCTCCGAGGAGGGGAAAAAGAAGAAAAAAAGGAGAAAACTCCTCTTTCCCTCTACCTCGACGACGAGACCTAAGACGTCAACCTCTCCTCGTCTCCGATCTCTCCTTAGGAATACACACATCCCCGCTTCCCTCCTTCGCCCGCGCCTCCCTCCTCCTCGAATGATTGGCTCCCCGTGAAAAGAAACCTCGCCAGAGCACCCCGGATGTCTCACAGGGTGTTTTGGAGGGGTGCGTTCGGGAGATTCCAAGGCCTTTCGGTCTTTTCAGTGGTCATTCCCAGAATTCCCACCTCACTTTGTACACAGCGGCGACATCTTTCGCCACTCAACCACCCACCTCTCGAGCCCCGTTCACAGTTCTTCGGATTCCTCCCCTCTTCAAGGAGCGAGTATCTGCGAGAATGTCGATTCCGGAAGTGTCGTATTCGGGACGCGTTCGCCAAACAAGAGTTTATTCCTCGCAGGGGAGTTCATCAAAGAGAATGCCGCTTACATTTCCTCAGAGAGAAGTTGGCGTGAGATGCTTTGCAATCAGTAGAGATGGCAACGCGCGCGCTTCGAATTCCTTTTAATAGAAATGTAAACGTTTAGCAAACTTTTGAGGCCAAAATACTTAGTCCAAACAAATATTTATTTTATAATCCATTTACATTCTTTATTGTTTTTAAGAAATAGGCGAAGTAAGGAGCCGTATGGTGAAAACATACAACAACCCAACTAAAAATTGAGTACCATCGCTAAATTAAATGATACTGAGTACTTCCATTAAGATGCTTCTATAATTAATTCTTTTTTCTATACAATAAAAATAATTACCTAGTAGTATGTTCTGCAAAACATGTTTATCAATTCACAAATATATGGTGAGATACACAAAAAGAAACAAAACATCTCTTAAATGCCCAAATGCAACCTCTTATAATTAAAAGCATGGATAATTCTAAAATAGCATAGGTTGAATCCAAATTACTGGGTAATCCATTTCAAATGGAAAGTTTTTCGCATTTTAATTTCTTAGCGATGAGGGCGGAAAAATGCTGACGTAACATCATATTTATGAATGTCTTACTAGTTCAATAGATACATTGATTAAAAAGTTTTAGCAAACGAAAAGGATAGTATCTCTTTGCGAGAGTGAAATGTCTTCTCTTTTAGACGACTGAAGGCTGGAATATTAAACAGTTTTTAAAAAATTCTAAAACACTTGAAATTTTAAGAAAAGCGACTTTCGAGTCCGCCAACTTTGTTTCATGACTCACTGTAAATATTTAGACACAAGAGTTGAAAATGATCTCAAAGTAGACAAAATTAAAGCATAAGGTTAAATTATGACCTTATAACTCATATTTCCCCACGATTGTCCAACCCAAAGAATGATTTAAAATGGTAATGTAATATCTTCTGTAACACAAAAAAGGATATATTTAAATATGATTGGAGAAAATAGGATTTTCAGTGGCTCAATTAATAGTTAAACTGAAAGTTAAAGCGTCATGAAAACATATATTCATTTCCAGCAGCAACACAAAAATGGTGTTCATCGGAAAATAGAATTTCAACTCCAACTATTTTAGGGATGCCTGACAAAAATTAGGGATAATTACTACTTTTTATCACCACGCGATAAAACTTGAACAAAAAAGCCAAGTATTTTGGAATAACGCGGAGATAAAAATGAAAAAGACTAACCATAGATTCGCCATCATCTTATCATTAAAATTTTTCCAGGATTATAAGAGGCATTTAATAAATACGAGGGTGAGGTGAAAAGTTCTCGGCCTGACACAGAGATGGTGTAAGTACCAATGAAATTTTGGTTTTGTTATATTCGTACACGTTTCCCAACAATGTTATTCAAATTTCAAGTTGAGCTGCCGCATTTTATTGTTGACACGGCTTTTTGAAGTAGACGTGTTGTGTGTGTTTCGTTCACATGGTGATGTGATAAATTTTTCATGAAGAATTAAATATGAAAATGCTTTGTGCATTTTGAGTGCCGCATTTGTTAAATGCTGACCGAAAGCAAGTGCGTAAACAAATTTCTCAGCAATGTTTGGACCGTTTTCAAAATAATAGAACTGATTTTGTGAGCTGATTTGGTACTGTCAATGAGACGTAGGTCCACCACTACACGCCAGAAACTAAATAGCCATCGAAACAGTGGGTGGAAGCCGGTGGACCTGCCCCAAAAAAGGCGAAGTCGATTTTATCTGCCGGAAAGGTGATGGCCAGTGTTTTCTTGGATGCAAAAGGGATTCTTCTAATTGATTACCTTACAAATGGTAAAACAATAAATGGTGAATACTACGCAAGTCTTCTGGACCAACTGGATGAGAAAATACGTGAGAAGAGGCCAGGGTTGCAAAAAAAAGAAAATCATCTTTCAGCATGACAATGCCTCAGCCCACAAAGTTGCTTTGGCACTAGGAAATCTGAGGGATTGGAACTAAAAATAATTGGAAAATTCATCCTATTCACCAGATTTGGCACCATCTGACTTCCACCTATTACCACATTTAAAAAAATTTGTAGATGAAAAACGTTTCGAGTACAATTTTGATGTTATGGCAGCCGAAGATGGTTATTTTGCAGACCTACCAGAATCGCACTTCCGTCATGGAATCTAATCATTTGAAAAACGTTGGACAAAGTGAATAGACATAAAGGGGGACGATGTGGAAAAATAAATGCATTTTTGACATAGAAATTACAGTCTTTCATTGCCAGGCCGAGAACTTTTCACCTTGCCCTCGTATAGTTCATTAATTTGGTGCTTCAAATGATGAAATTGTTTCCAATATTTTCTATCTTATTCCTTAAAAGGAATGTAAGAACTCTAACTAAGAATGTAAGAGTTATTTTTGTAACAATGAAGCTAGAAATCAATCCTCTAAAACAGTATTTTTAGCATAAGAAAATCTTTAGCTCTTGTATTTTGGTACACAGTTTTAATCTTAGCTGCAGTTGAAGCCAGTAGGTAGTCACAGATAATTCGAATGGCCATGTTACTGAGAGTGATTTTTTTCGGTAATTACCTCCAAAACGTTATGAGTAAAAGAGCCAACCAATATCCTTCCTTTGGTCAATATTACCTGCTTTACAGTTTCGCATTTCCGCCGGAAAATAAAGAATAGCAGCGTAGAAAGCAATTTCCGGTACTGGCTCGCTCAACCTCTGAACTTCTTTACACCCTCCTGCCGCACATCTTCCTATTTCCGCGCGTCTAAAAAATATATTCAATGAGCATCCTATTTTATCTGCTCCACTCTTTTGCTCCCTTGCTTATTTCCCCTCCTCTTCATTCTCGTCTATTTTCTTTTCTGTTTCTTGACTTGGGCGCATTCATAAATATTCACTCCCTTCATACTACGGCTTTCATCCTACGCATTAACTTTTCACTTTCAACCATATCATTCAATTTTCTCTCAAACGTTCAAGAATTCAGATATTTTCTTATAAACAAAATAAATACAAGTATACAAAAGCAGACTTGATATTAACAAACGGGGTACGAGGAATGAAGGCGAAAGGAAATAAAATTTTCATGGCAAATATGGAAAAGGTATTGTAATGATAATTAAAGATATGAGTGATGAAATAGCCGTCAATATATGTTTACGCTGAATTATTTTTAGTTCAATCACTAACGTTGTCAACAGTCAACACTTACATTGTGAGCCACGCTTTATCGTACAAGAGTCGGATATAGTCCTATAAGGGCAATTTCCATTCTGGTCGGCTGAAATTCGTTTGGATGGTCTGGATATAAACGAGTAGCGTCGGTCCGACTCGGATCGGGTAGGATCGATCACAAATTAAATGGCAATCCAACGTAAAAGTTACACCAAAAGTATCACATAAAAACAAATACGTTTAAAAGACATACTATACAGGTTTACCATGATTTCTAAGCGTGGGGGATGAGAGATTGGCTGAGATGCCAATTCCTCCTAATCTGCCAAGAGATTAAAAAAAAACCTAAGGGTAAAAGAGAGCTTTTTAATTTATTGCTTGGCAGACTGTCGCTCATATATTTTCATTATTGTATGACCTGATTCAGAGTGAGAACAGCAACATTTCCTTGATGCGAGAAGAAAATTGACATTTCTCTCATTCTCCGTGTCCCAAGGGCTGTCCAGTGTCCACTCCATATTTTGTAATCGCCAAGAGACGCCTAGTGCGATTTCGCAGCATTTTTTTTACGAAATGACGGGATTTTCTTTGGATTAAATCCAGTTCCTGAATCAAAGCTATCTGAAAAGGGTCCAAAATGCTAGCAGCATATTGGATGAGGGGCTTGAGTAACTCCAAATGGCATTTCTTATTCACGCTTTCATCGTTTTATTTTCCTGCAATGCGTTTCACGAACGCTGGCTTCTGCGATGCAGTGCCGCATGCAGTATGCATGAGTTCTCCCCAAGTTAGGAACGAGGCCCGTGATGGCAACTAAGTACTCCACGCGCTCGATGTTTGTCATTTCAGAACTTTAAAAGTACAGCGAGCGCTTTGTTTGTTGATGCTTTAAAGCGAAACGGTTAGGAGTAGAGGAGGTAATGGATTCCTATTACAGTAGCTAGACCGGTAATGAACAAACGAACTCACTTCCATTGGTGTTAGACGTTGTAAAAATTGCTCTTACAGTGTACTGCCAACTACAGTACATGCGAGATCAAAAAAATTCATTAATTATTAATTCTAGGTGGTGGTAACTTAATCACACCAGCGGTGAAGAAAACCAAGCTCGAAAGATAATTTTTAGGAAGAATTAAAGATAGTTTTAAATGACTCCGATCCTTAGAAAAAAACATGGCAATGAGGAGAGAATGCAAAGACAAATCCATGAATGTAGATAAACGAAACAAGAGGCACGAGATATTACATCGGAAACGGGACGATATATGATGAATGAGTATTAATGAAAACATTATCAAGAAAATGCTCTAATAGAGAAGAGAAATGGTGATGTTGTGAAGAAAAGGCAATGCTTTTTAGAGAGATGCCATGAATACTAGGCTAAAAATGTCGGCAGTATTAGGTGTATGTGATGACCCAGAGAAGTATTAAAAGGAAAAAAAAGTCTCAACTTGAATAACTAAACAGTGGATTTTTAAGAAAGGACTTGCACTAAATATGAATGGGGTTAGCTTAGCAGGGTTGATAATAACGAGTGATAGATTTATTAAGAAGTATCCAAACAAATATGAAATATCACGGCAAACGATGCATAAGGAAGGGGTTGAGTGAGTGATTCACGAATTAATGTGAGAGTGCACTGCGTCCCAAAAAGGGTCAAGCAGGTAAATTGGTGGGTAATTAGTAGACCCCATGATATCCAGGCAGAATACAAGGATAAGTAGCATAAGACATGTGAACACAAAAAATATTAGAGCGTTGCTTTCACTATAATATATCCTCTTGAGCCTGCCGTAACTTTTCAAGCTGCTCTCTCTCTAATGGGCTGGGATATAGGTGCTACGGTACACTAAACAGAGGAGGTCAGGATCGTTTCTTCGGCAATAGCAATCCATTTCTACTCTTGCGGTAGAAAATACAAATTGAACTGGCGTATTGAGGGCTGAAATCGGAAGAAGCTGGCCAAAATTCATAAAGTACTTAGGTTCTAACCAGACCTTGGAACTTATGATTGTTATTCCCCATTAATTGGCAGATGAGGTGATACATATCATTTGTTCAAGTTCTTACGCATTAGCAATATACGAAGGTTTAGCGTTGGACCACTTTCGCAAAACAAACTGTTGCTTTTAATTTTCTGTGAAAATCAATGAAGTCCGCTAATATAAAACTATTTGGAACTAAATACTTAAATAAAATGGCACTGACCAACAAAAAAGTATTTACCCGTAACGTAACATATTGTTAATGATTTTATTACTTTTTATACTCATGTATAAAAAATGACACGCTTTTTTCTTACAATTTTTCCCAATCATGTTGGGTAAAGTTAATATAGACACCGATAAAAACCGGAGATATACACATACGAGAGTCTTCAAAGCCTCTATAGTCTAATTTCAAAGAGATTAGCTCTGGCAGTTAGCGACCCAATATGAAAAAAAAAAAATTTTTTATGTGCGGAGTAGTTCGGCTCAGGCTGCCGGCAGCTCTGTGTACAGCGACGCTTCAAGCACCGAGTTCTGCTTGGGAAAATATTTTTCCTAATGGTGATATTGAAATTACACACGTTAAAAAGGTCCCCGGCAGATGTTTAAGTCAATATATTTAGACGAAATTGACGCATGTTTACACAATCAGCAGCCTCGGTGGCATTAAGACTTCGGATACGATGCATAAAATAACTCGATTGTAAATAAATTTAATGTGAATATATTTGCCTTTGAATTTTTTTTCCGGACCTTTGGTCTATTATTTTTTTCAATTAAAAAACCACCAATTCGCCAACGTTTCGCCTTATTATTTTCGCTTCATCAGGGCTAAAAATACAATATATAAGTCATACATGAAAAAACGTACTTGAATATACATATATATTGTTAACAGCTATTCAGTAGGTATGTACGTTTAGGTACCATTTAAATTGAGCAACCTATATCATAATCTCATTTACTACAACCGCAGCAAAAATATTATAAAATAATCATCAGCATTATTCTTCTTCAGCTATTCTTCCTTTTTTTCCAAATTTGACATGTATTTGATCTACTTTTGATGGTTTCAAATTCAAAATTATAGTACGAACATATCTTGTATACTCGTCGAATATATATGAACTATAAAAGAGATATCTAGCTGTTTTTTATTTTTTAAATATATATATTATATATGTTCTTAATATTATTAATGTAATATATACTTTAAATATTAAAAACAATTTTGTTTGTTTCAATCTTGGTTTATATTAAATATTTATTTTCTAAAAAGAACATTGTTGTTAAATATTGGAAAAAAACTGGGATAAACCTTTTACTATCCTCATTAAATATCACCTAAAGGTATAATATACCTAATGGATAGCTGTTAACAATATTTAAGTATATTCAAGCACGTTTTTTCATGTCTGACTTATATATTGTACTTTTAGCACTGATGAAGCTTATACTATAAAAAGGCGAAACGTTGGCGAATTGGTGTTTTTTTAATCGAAAAAAAAATCCAATGCTCTAGAAAAAAAACATTCAATCATGATTGTGGTCAAGATTATCTACATTCAAATTACAGCCTTTGGAAGAATATGTGTTGCTATCGAGAGCAGCATGTTTAAAGCAGGAGCACTCTATTTCGAACTGGTAGCTGGAGGCACATATTATCCCATCACCCCTTCTTCCAGCGAATGTACATGAGAAAAGTGTCAGTCGTTTTATGACACAAACAAACAATTATTAAAAAATAAATAAGTATATAAATAGCAATAAAAATATACATATGATGTTATTTTATAATTAAAAGACCAAATTTTTTGGCCAGTAAGATTTTTTATTCCGTTATTTTACACTGAAAGGTTAAGAATAAACTTCACTTTAGTGAATTTTTCAGAAAATTGAAGGAGGGAATGTTTTTAAAACTTGGTTGAATTTTATATTATTAATGCTTTAGAACTAAAAGAAATTACATATATCACCTCATGCACCAATCAATGGAAAACATCCACGCAAAGGTCCAACTTCCGGTTACAAAATAAGTATGGTTTGAAATTTCATCGGCTTATTTCGACTTCAGCCCACTGCGCGGCGTGTGAAATCCCCAGGAGAGTTTGGTTAATTACGTAATTTATGGATTAAAATCAACTGAATGTCAAGACAACGATTCCAGGATTATATATTCAGTATTTCATCTTCATTATTTCAAGAAAAGCCTTCCTACTTAATACATCACCATTCACGGAATACACCAGTGTACGCAAATCTTTTTCCTAGAAGAGAATCTGCCCACTACAAATTAAGGATTAACCCTAATAAAATTATCCGTATGTTTTATCATTACTTGTGATTTGATACCATTGTCGCTGTTAGACGAAACATTCCATTCCCTTCATTTAAGTTTCACAAAAAAAATATTTAGAGGATTTAAATGAGTTAAATCCATCGAACCCTTAAATAAAAATCATTATAGTACTTCATTCTGAACGAGCAAGAGCAAGTATTAAATGGGTACAAAATAATTTATTTTTCAGCTCGTAAACCAAGAATAAAAAAGTAAAAACTCCACTAACAATCACTGTTTAAATTTATTTAAAATTCACAGTAAAATTAAACTAAACTGCCTAAATATTTTCTTAAGTAAACAGCTAGAATGCATTTGAAAAAAATGTTCGGCAATGTGAACAGGTTACTACAGATCATATGGCATCACATCTCCTACGTAAACATTTTACAGCTTGGCTCTATTAATTGACTGAATTTACAGGAGTAGAAATCACAGGACTAGAGTACTTTATGATCTCTTATAGAATCATGTTCTCTGAAATACATTCAATATATCTGATCGGTATTTTCCATTGATAATTCTTATAATTCATCTTTAAAAAGAAAACTGTTTTTACGAATTATTACTTATTTTCACCAACTTTCATAATCCAAGCAATCTCTTAAATTGATTACTAATTTTCTTCTAACCTTAAGTCCCCACTTCCTCAACAGTGGGGTATCCTCACCTTCCATTTATCACTCTTCCTCAAACTTCTCCTTTATTATCCTCCTCTATATCTTTCCCTCTCACTTCCTCTTCTGTCTCTAAAAAAACACGACCTCGTACTTTTTATAGGATAGAGCTAGACTGTTAGGACTATTCAATGAGTGAAAGTACTTTATCATCTCTTATAAAATCATGTTTTCTGAAATACGCTTTTCCTCTCTCTCTATTTCTCCTACTCTCAATCAGTTCTCTTTCTCTTTCACCCCCAGGGCACATCAGGGCACAAAAAATAGACCTATATCTACGCACTGCCACTGCGTTTACTTCTACGACATCACTCTTTCCTTACAGACCTATAATGATAACATAGTATCCTACAAAAATATTCCCTTTTAGCGTATTCGCTCTCGTACCTAAGTGTCGAATATTTTCTCCTCGCCGGCGTAAGTGCAAATCCTTTCACCGAGCGGGACTCAAGCGATTACTCACTGCAATTCCTTTTTCCTTCTCTCATGTTAGTCGCAAGCCACTGCAGCCCAAATGGGTCCCACTAACATAACCACCACTCATTTACGGAATGTTCCGTTTTCATTTTCTTCTCTCCTATACCTTTCGCTCCTCTTCGTCACTTGCTTTTTTTCTCGTTTTTTTTCTTTCGCGGGGGAGAGACATTTTAGCATGGTCCATGGCTCCATGGTCCTTTTTACCTGGGACGGACGAGTTTGAGAGCGTGATCCTTTGTGCGCTGGCGGCCGTATTCATCCACGCGTGAAAATGATAAGATCTCCACTTTACGATATATTTCCCTTTCTTCTCCCTTATTTCAGTCATCACCACTCGGTCCTTTGAGAGACGCCATATCTCCTATGAGATCTCTTTGGCCGTGACTTCACACAAGATAGGGAGCCGGGGACAGGTTTGGTGTGCACTCCAGAAGGATTTCACTAGTTCAAAGATACATAACTGGCAAAAAAGGCTATGCGTACGTACGTATTATTCAGTTGCTAGGTGTAGTGATTCAGATGTGCGCCAAGAGATGGCATGCAAACTCCCATATACTCTCTCCACTGACAGATGGCACGGGTGAATGCATTTTCAAAATAGACGTATCGTTTGTCGAAAACACAAATAAATCATACTAATATATAATTAAGTGATAGTTTCTGAGTGTTTATCTGTTACACAATCACTCAATAACCCCTATATCGAAATAGCTGGAATTATACGTGAGCATAGAAAATATACTAAATTCAAACATAGACCTATTGCGTTTTAAAACCTTTTCACCATTTCAAGAAACGGTCATTTTTTAAATATTTTAAAGTCACCTTTTGGAAGCATTGGGGAGAAGGGTATATTTTTGCTACGTAAATATGTATATATTTACGTAGAAAAACTATACCCTTCTCAATATACAGGTTTGCACGGAACATTGCTGTTGCTAGTAAAGGTGAATTTAGCTTAAGACTTGAGACTTCTTAAAGCTCTCTTGAGTTCATTGGATTAATTGACATTTTTTCTCACATAATTATTTTATTACTAATATTTTCAGTACAAAATCAACATGCCTAATAAATAAACAGTAATCTTTCTGAAATATCTACTAAGGTAAGGGCAATGCCATCTTTCCTGAAAAAAGAATCTAAAGAACAACAAAAGCAAGGATTAGAGTTGGATGCCGTGAGACACGAAATTCAATGTGGTTCAGAATAGGTGGAACGTCAGGCACAATATAAAAATATGTACTTACGTAATTATAAGAAGAACACTGCTTAGTGTCTTCAACATATTTACTTTACTATAAACGACCGGTATCGACTGTTACGCCAGCATCAGATACAATATATACAGTGAATGGAGATCTGTTTCGCAGCTGTTAATAAGCAAAAAAAAGGTATGGGGATAAATGTATGGGGACTGGTCTTTAGCACGAAAGCCAATTGTACCTCTGTTCTAATGCGACCATTTTTCCTCCTTTTAGAACTAGATGAAGTATTTCCGGTTGAAAGGTACTGCTTTGATCCTCTTCAATGGTGTGTTTGGTAAAGTTAGACGTGACCTCTATACTGCAAAGACAGTTTTTATGTTTTTTGGATCTGATCCAAAGAACATAAAAACTTATAATAATGGAAATATTCCACTAAGTTAGATCTTCGTCATGTATATATATATGTACTTACTTCGTAGAATATTTACTAACGTCATGCTTCTGTTTTGCGTCAGCTGCTTTATTTCAATCAAAAATTCGTATGCGGACTATATTGGTACTGGAAAAAAAATCTCGCTCAAACTCAATTGGGTAAAAAACAATCTAAGTTTATGACGATATTCCCCTTGCCCCCTCATGAACCTGGAATACTTTTTTGGTTACACTGTATTAAAAGTAAAGAATATCATAAAATAGCTTAATACTATGCATCATTAAGTGAAAAAACGGGCATTTTCGACCAGTAAAAAAACTCGGATGGAAAATGAGAAGTCAGATGCATTTCCATATGAATAGAAGAAATATGTTATCCCTTACTTTTATCTCTTGCGTTGAGAATCAACGGGAATTTCTGCCAGTATTAAATAATCCTGTCAAACTGTTAAGGAGATTTTTACGTTATTTTAATTATAATTAATTAATAATTGAACCACATTAATGTTTATTTAATTATTTTCCATTACCATTTGACTATTTCGCCAAACGTTTCGCCTATTTCAACTAGCCAAACTCTATTATAACCTAAGTAAGTCTGTCGGCCTGGAACGCTGCTAGGGGCGCTGAAATTGACAATTCTGTCTGTCAGTCACGCCTCTTTTAAGGACTTATAACTAGCTTAGGGAGTTGTAATTTGGCAGAAGTACAGTTCGTGACCTAAAACCGACCATAAAAATGGTAAAAACCCAAAAAAAAAACAATTACAAGGGGATATTTTCACCCCAAAATGTTAGCTTTTGACCCCGTACGAAAATCATTAACCACGATGCAGGAGATTCTTTCATTGCTGTTTTAGATTACTTGCACTCAAGATTTAGTGATAAAAATTATAGTTTTGGATAGCGGAAAATGTTTATATCCGGTTAAAAGTATACCAAAAACAACAAATACAATTTTGTTTTTTTATCCCTAATTTTTTTCGCTTTTAGCCCCATAATAAATGAATCAATCTCGATTCAGGGGTTCATAATTTTCCTTTTTTAAATTACTTAAGTTCATGAGTAAAGGTTTCAACTTTCATAGTCGGTCAAAACAGTTTTTAATTCTTTCTTCCCATTTTATTACCTATACGCTTCGTTTTTGTCTGAAATTTTAGTTTTTGCTCCAAAATAGTCCATTTTTTCATTATCTCCGAAATTTAAAATTGTATAATATCTTTGGCAACCACAGCAAGGGATTTCAACGGGAACTTATGCCAGGGACCATTATGACTAAGGTTATGTGATCAATATGAGAATTACAGTGAGTTTTGGCGGGGTCATTTGGTGGGGTCACCCCAGCCTCTCCATGGTTGGTATAAAGAATCCTACATGGTGGATGTATTTTGCACATTACATCACGTGGGGGTTCTTTTAAATCTATGAAGCAGTTTTCATTTTTTTCACTTTCCGTTGAATTTCAACAGACACTCTCAAAGTCTCAAATAGCTGCTTTAATTGGAAAATATTGCTAAAATTACAGTAATTCAACGACATTTGTAAAGTAACAGGTCTCAACTGAAAGTCTAATAAAACAGTGGAAATAAAATTTAAAAACAACAGGCTTTTAAAAAAGAACACCATTAAGTGATCAGTTTTATATCATTTTAATAATCAAAGTGCGAAACGAAATAGGAGTATTTCTTTTACTGGGGAATTCAGCAGTGTATTTGCAAAAATCAGAAAATCTTAATCAGAATCTCCGTGAAAAATAAGGGCAATATGTTACATTGAAGAATGGCGTCTAGAAATAATGCTTTATTATTTCAAACTAAATGAAACATAGTACCAGGTGCCTAAAATTAGGCCAAGTCTCCTCAGTTAAGAGTAAGGAATAAGATTTCGACATTGACTTGCAATACCCAGGGCCCAAATCTAGGCCAAATACCAAAATATAGGCCGAGTTGTGGTTGCCAAGTTTTATTGCCAGCCATTTAATTTAAGGTCGTCTATCGATTTCATGACGAGGGGAAAAGTCAGATCCCACTTCGACATTCACGGAGAGCCAGCAAAAAACGCATAGTGGAATTCCATAATCCAGTCAGTGTACTAAAAAGTCAGAATTAAAGTTTCTAATTTCAGGAGCGGCAGTGAAGGTTTTAGTGCGGCAAACACTTATTTTGGAAGTTACACTTCGGCTAGAGCAGGCGTTTTACGTCTCCAATTATCCATCGAAGATTCGGCCCAGCGCAAAAAATGCAATGTATGTAAAGAGATCGAGAATATTATGTGTAAACCTATGGACATATATTGTACCAAGATTCTGTGCTTAAAATCCACGACACTTCGTTTTACGTTCTACAATTCCAAAGTCATCATTTTCAATGCATTGGAAAAACATACTGAACCCTTAGTTAGAAACATTACGATTTCCAGAGTTAATGTCACGTCATGATGATTATTTATCATAAATTCAGTATTGTATTAATAGACTGTCGTCATAGGTTGTCACATCACTTCGTTTGCCAGGAGCACATCGCCAAGTCGGCATGTATTACTCCTACAATTTTGACGGATTCGAAACAAGTTTGCATTAGTGGTACTAATGGCTGGCGTGCTATTCTTTATAGACAAGGCAAAATTTCAAATGCCTATTATGGATAAAGTAGTTATAGTCATCCAATGTTAATCCTCGCTCTCTACATATTAAAAATTCTGAATACTTTTACACAAATCTACAGAGAAATCAAGAGAGATTGGAACGAAAAATTAGTAAAAAGTTTCTCCTTTCATTTGGATGCTCGACAGTTCAGTCTTCAAATATTGTAGTTCACTAATAAATCATATAAAAAATAAACATTCTAACGAGACTTCTTTTAATGAAACGATGCGTTGGTATTGCCTGTGGGAAATTGCAGGGAAAAATTATTAACTCAAATACATTACATTTATTATATTCCTTGTGGGGTTTTAAGAGTGTTACTCCACAACAATTAATACATTATTATAAAATAAGAAAGAAAAAAGCACGATAGAAATTTTGTTTTAAAACTGAAAAAACAGAAATTCACCGAGCTAATTACTCACGTTAGGCGGAGGGGGAAGAAGTTGAAAAACGGTAGGTTTCCTGGGGCATTACTCCAGTGAAGGGTATCACCATTATCGTAACTTAGCCATTCAATGCTAAGATTGTAACCCTGCCCCCCGCCAACTCCTTAGGTCCTCGTAGCTTTAACGATGCATATCCTGTTTAAGTTGGACGATTTATATGTTCCTTGGTCTTCCTCGTAGGGCTTTCCCTTCTGTTTTCCTTCTATCATGTTCCTTGCTAATTTGCTATGTTTCGGGTCCGTCGATTCCGTGGTTTGATGCTAGTCTGATAATATTCTGCTTATCCGATCAACTATTTTAGCCTCCAGATATCTGCCAGTATATCCAACAATATTAAATTGTGATTACTACTGATAAATGACTACGTTGAAACAAAACAAATCACTGTTAAGCAAGAAGTATGATAGGGATTTATCTGTTTAAATCAAAATGCTTATTAAATCCGTCTCACGAGAGCATCTCTTTTTCTTCCTCACTTCCCATTTTCTCTCTTCTAAGACCTAAAATGCAAAAACGTTGTTATCTATCGGTCAAATACCAACAAAATTTGGAGTATTTTCTCTTGATGAACCTCTATTTATACTACAGGTCGAAAATCAAAAAACACTAACAATTGTTTGATGATAATTATTATAATGATTAAAATATTTACGCGGGACTAAATTAAATTTTGGTGGGTAAAAATAACAACTGGAAAAATCTATCGCAAAAATCGGAATTTTGAATATAAAAGGCAGTAATCGCGTGACAATATTGGCACAGGTGTGAGTTATTCAAATTATATAAAACATAAGAATAAAAACAAACAGTGAGGAAACAGATGTTAAAATTTTAAATATCATTTTTAGGATACGTAAATAGAGCGCTTTTATGAGAGAAGAAATAAAGAGCCATTGAAAAACGTTTGCAGCAATGATTCAAACTGACATTTTGTAATGCATGTGGTTTTTATTCAGTGGCACAGAAGGCTTTATGAATTTTACCTTTGAATCAGCCAAGATTCTAGATAAATACAAATGGCATGACTTTAAAAAGGAATAAAAAATGGCATGAATATAAATGGAAAGTTAACGTGCATTCCATGATAATTTATTCCATTGGAATTGAAGTCATAAATAGCTACGACGCATTCGTGAAAACATGCATAGCTCATTCATGCATAGAAGCAGTTTTTACTAGCAGAATGAGACTACGATCACCATTGCGATCAAAGGAAAATTGAAAATATTTTTAAAACAAGTTACAGCACAAAAATCACTTAATTATAGAAAACTTTCGTATCCTCTTTTTACTCCAGATAACAGGCCGATAGATAAAGAGTGATACCCATTTTTATATTCTAAAAGGTAACATTCATCTACTTCACGGATTTTGTTTTGAACAGGCTGATAGATGATCTCTCAAAAATCAATAGAAATGAGAATTTGAGCACTACGCTTCATATGGAATAATAAAAACCGAGCATGCTACTTTCTCCAATTCAAATCCTATTCGCAAGTTCTTCAAAATAGAAAAATAGAGTTTATTATAAGGTGTGAGTTCACACAGAAGGGGCAGGTGAAATCGAGCCAAAAAAACGGTAACTTTTACCGCTCTACACTCGACCACATATCGAAAAAGTTCACCACCACCGTCGCCAGTTAAAAAAAAAATATATATATATATATATATATATATCTTCAAATTTTCTTCAACTTCATCAGTGTCCTGCCCGTATTCTATGCCAATTGGAGCTAACAATAAGTAGTAGATTTTGAAAGGCAAAAATTTACTGGGATTGTGGATATATATATATATCCACAATCCCAGAAAAGTTTTGCCTTTCAAAATCTACTACTTATTGTTAGCTCCAATTGGCATAGAATACGGGCAGGACACTGATGAAGTTGAAGAAAATTTGAAACTCCTAGAAAACGAAATACACAGAATTCCAAAAGATCATGTCAAGATGCTACTATGCTATATACATACTCGAATTGGGAAAGAAAGAATTTCAAAGAAAATTGCAGGGGATTTCCCAGCGCACAAAAAATTGGAATAAGGCTAATCAGATTATGCAAGGCCTTAAATTTGGAATTGATGCCCAACAACCTTGAAAAAAACAGGAGAAAACAGAAACCCTAGAGATACACAAATCCAAATTTAGGAGAATTGCAAATTGAACACGTGGCCATCATCTCAGGAACAGGTAAGAAATACAAAATGTCAAGGTGAAGAAGGAAGCCAAACATTGAGACTAACCGTTACCTCACAACCGCCAAAATGAGACTTTATTCTTCAAAACTAAATCAAGACGATAGCAACTAAGAAAACTAGAATGTTTGTTGAGAAACTGAGACACAACTCGGTGGTAAAAAAAATATTCAAGAATAACTTCGACATCAACGAAACGGAAAACCGGAAAAGACTTGGAAGAAAAAAAAATTAAGGTAGCTCAGGTTCTTTTCCCCTTAAAAAATAAATATGGAACACAATTTGCAGAACAAAGAACGTGAGGAGGTCATCACAGAGAAAATGAAAGCCTGAAAAAGATGGTTTTCCACTAAAACCATTGAAGACTTACAAACACTCAAGGTGATCCACAGTAAATCCTCTAAAATTATAAGAATTGTTAGGAGAAAGAATATAAAAAGGCGACTTATCCAAATCGAAGAAGATATCACTAAAAATAATACAAGACATTTTAACACAACGTTCAAATAAGAAATCAAAAGATATCAAAGACCTAATCTCGAATTTAAAGATAAAAAGGGGAAGGTTGGATTCAATAATAAGGACAATTGCAAACTTTTAGCCAGATACTCTAAAAATTTAATGAACTGTGAAGAAACTGAGCAAAAATTAGCATTCAAACAACCACGGATGATAAATATAGACTCGGATCCACCTGATGAAAAAAAATAGATGGAATAGTCATAAACTTGAACAAAAAAGCAGCAGGAGATAAATGAAAGCGGTGGATATGTGGAAGGAATCTGGTAATCGAGCAAGACAGGAATTGAGAGATATACTGGAAGAGACTTGGGAAACAGAAAAAAAATACCCAAGGTTCGGAAAAATGCACTTTCTCTCGCATTACATAAGAAAGATGACAAAACAAATGTAATATAATTGCCAAAAGCTCAGGAAAACTGGATAGAGCTCGTGGTGGACAAGCAAATAGAAGAGTCCTGCTCAGGGCAAATATTGAATTTGAAAACAACAATACAAGACAGAGTAACAACGAAATAGAACTTCGTATAGTCTTTGTTGATTTTAAGAGACCCTATGACTCAGTAGACCAACTCTCTCTGGTAACATAATGGAATAATTCTGAGTTGATTTAAAGACAATCAGCAAAATCAAACAAAGTAAAATTCCTGGGAGAGATCTCGGAGGAACTCAATATTGAGACATGTCAGAGAGGAAAATGGATTTCCTCGATTCTTTTTACCTGCGTCCTTCAGAATATAAGGAGTGTAGGAGGAGAAAGTCAAATTTACGCAACAATCACCTCATACACCAACCTAAATTCCGTCTTTCTCTCTCCCAGCGATCCCTTTTTTACAGGCTTCCTGCCTTGTATAACACCATTTCATCTGCCTGCCCTTCTCTCGATCTCTCTGCTCCTTTCGGATCATTCAAGCGCCAGCTTAGAAAAGTGCTTTCCCCCTGATTCCCTAACTTTCCATGTTGTTGTAGTGTAATTTTTATGTTATTGTCTCTTTGTTTTTATTTGTTGCTATTTGCCAACACATGTTTTTTTTTAATTTTATTTTGTTAATGCTGCAGATTTTAAGTTGTAAATGTTCAATGTAAAGGCCGACATCGGCTGTTTTTGAATGTTTAAAATAAATCAAATCAAATCAAATAAAGGTGACGCCATCATAAGATCAAACTAGGGTTGAAATTTAACGCGGTAGGTATAAATGTTTTGGCCTTTGCAGATGATTTCAATTTCAGGCATTGCAATTTTCTCTGTAAATTTAGATGCAATATGTGAACAAATAATCATTCTGAAAGAAACAGCAGAGAAAGTTGAACTTCAAATATCTTTTGAGAGGACCAAATAGGAAAAGAACCTGAACTATTAACAATAAAATGAGGAGGAATCAATATATTTGAGAAATTTAAGTACCCAGGAGAAATAATTAAAATCAGCGGACTGTACGAAGAAGCAAACAAAGCAAGAGCGTTAAAAATATAAATTGCATACCTATTGCCCAAGGATACCTACATTAAGAAAAATCTCTCCAATATAACCAAACTTAGACACTAGAATAGAGAAATCAATCCAGAAAGTCTCCACGCCACCGAATGCGATCAGGAGAAGTAGTAGAGATTGAGAAGAAGAAAAGAAAGCTTCTCTGAATAATCCTTGGACCACTAAAAATAGATAAAGGCGATTATTGGAAGAGGAAGAACGATGGCTTCCACAAGGACGAAAAATACAAAAAAACATTCAGCCAAAGGAGAGTTTCGTTCTTCGGCCACGACATGGGAATGGACAGCAGTAGGCCTATAAAAATTTTTCTATGTTCACAAGAGTAAGAAGGGCATTCAGAAGGTCCAAGAAATAAAGAAAGACATGGCAGAGATAGGGATAACAGAAGACATTGTACAGGATAAAACTAAATTTAGAAGATTGATGCGGAACATAAATTGTTTCCAAATGAAGGAAAAGAAGGAATGAAGACACAACTGGACGGAAGAAAGGTGGAGAAAACAAAGCGAAAAGATGAAAAATATTGGAGAGCAAGAAAAGAGGCGTAAAATCAAAAACGAAATTAATTCATTGGGCTATTTTACAGTTGGGTCCTTAGAAGACCAATTTCAAAGAAAAGAAAGAAGAATACGGTGAAAGCCCCAAAATCAGGGGCAGGATTAATATGAAATCGAACGAAAAAACGAAGAGTAAACTTCGCCCGCTGTATACTCGAACACATAACGAGACAGCTTACGACCACCGCATCACCAGTTAAATAAAAAGATAATATATTCTAATCCCTCTGGATTTTTATATTTAAATGCTACTTATCAGCTCTTGGCAGAGAATACGGGAAAGACGCTGTTGCACAGGACTTTTACAAAATTACCCAAGTTGGGTGGAGTCCGAAACACTGTTGAACTTCATGCAGTGAAACAATAACAATAAAATGATAAGAATACATTTTTCGAACCTTAAGCTTATGGAAGCAGCTCTGTTAATTAAAGCAGCACTTATATCTAGATCATATAGGGAATTCAATTATAAAAAGCATCCCATTTCTATGGAAAAACTCTTAATTTATTTTAAGACATTCCAGCCCTGTCAACATTTCCACTCAGTAAGTTTCAAATCTCCTATTGCACCTTCTTTTTTTCTTATACATTTTAGAACCAGCTAGCAGTAATTACGGTATATCATACTGCAAACAAGCGTCCGGGGTCCAGTTTGTACTGTTAATCCGAAGCTGGAAAAAATACGCAGAAGTTTGAACTATATTCGTTAGCGAGTTTCGCACCGAGGAGGGAGGGGGAGGGAGGGAAGACACGGTGAGAGGACCACGACCCCTTTTGTAAGTCGTAGACCGGAAAGTCGGCGACAGGGACGGAGACGCAGCAGGAAGGCGCGGAGGCAGCGGCTGGTTGGGGGTTGGCGTGAAGCAATGGGGGTTGGAATGAGAAGGAATCCCGGGGATGAGAGGAAAACTCAGACTTGGGGGAGGAAAAGAGGGAGAGAGGGTCAAAAAAGCGTGTTGGCTCGTAAAAGGGAGGGAAGACGTGAGTTTGAGGTTGGACGGAAGAGAGGGGAAGAAAAAGATTTATGCAAACGAGAGTCATTTGTTTACCCCTGGGGGGTGAGGGGACCGCACGTGGCGGGGCAAGGAGGAAGAAGACGGAGGTGGGAAAGGGGCGTTCGTTGCGTGACGTCGGCTGTGGGGGAAGGGGAGTGGGGGCACGGTGAGCAGAGAGAGGGAGGGGCTTGGGTGTTGAAGGAGGGAGATGAGCCAGATCAGAGGAGGGGTTGGTGCTGGAGGGAAGTGGAAAACATGAAGTGGTGGGGACACAATAGAGAGAAGAATCAAGGATGGAGGAAGCAGAGTCCTAATAGCGGATAAGATGAACAAAATAAACATAGGTTTATAGAAATTTAGAAAACGAATTTGAAAGAAAAAATAATATTTATCTATATTGTCTGACAAAATTAATTGATTATCAATAATTTTTACTGTACTTACAAAACAATATGATGTGTAATAAACTCGTTGAAAAAAATTCACATTCTATTGCCACTATTTTCAACATCTCAGCATACTGGGTAATTATGATTTGAAGGAACACGAGTCTGTGGTAATTTTTATGAAAACAGGATAGTTAAATGCCTTGTAAGGTATTCTTTTGCATGAGAAAAATTCCGAAAATATTCCATCGTTACCTCCTACCGGTTTTTTGATGACCGGTAGAGTTATGAGATTTATAACTTCCGGATTACCGGTAATGACAGCGTTGAGGTAACGTCTACGCCAGCTACGGATCTCATTAACCAGACATAATAAAACAGAGATATAGTGGCAGGCACAAGATTGCTGAAAAATTAAAAATTCATAATGTGATTCAAGCCAGAAAATTCCAACTTTACGGATTGGCATTCTAACTATCGATGCTGGTTTCTTGTGGATATTTAGAGAGGCTTACGAGAACAGGGTGCTGAAGTCTCAAATGAATTGATAATGACAAATTTTTGAGGATACCGGGACTAGCCACGGTGGTTACCTTTACGATATTACATACGCTTATCGTAGTATATCTACTTCGATTACAAATTGGAAGGAGAGGAAGGAAAGATCACCCCATGTCCTGCCACTATCCTGCGAGTCATTTGGCGAGAGATGTTGGATTTTCGCGGCGAAGTCGCAAAACTTTTTCATGATTCCATTAGTGAAATGCAAAATTTTCCGTGGCCCTTCTCTCTGACGTTCGAGTCTAAATGTATTTTTTTTACTTTCGTTCCGGCTGTGTTTTAATGCCAAGAGGAAATCCAATACCGCAGAAACCATATTAAATGAACAGATGTTTGATTATGACTACGATAAATCTTTTCAGCCCACAGTAAGGACTGAAAAATAAAAATATAGGAATCCTTCATACCTGACGTTAAAACTGAATCACGATTGCGAATTTTTGAAGAAAGTGATACATAGATTGTCTGGTTTCAGACATGGACACAGATGTCATTATATCGGATTATTGTAAATATCTCAAGCTTGATCAGATATTATATATTATAAATAAGATATCTTTTTTACATACCCGTTGGTGCTACTTTTTCCTCCTTCAACTACCCACAAATTTTATAGCAGCAAGAAGTTGACCACCACCATTGATATAGTACACTAAAGGACTCCGTACGTTTGATAGATTCAACAGCTAGCTAGAATTTATTAGGGTCAAACCATTCACCGGAAGAGTTTGCAGCGTTCTGGCAAAATTAAAATGCATGATTTTATTGAAATAAAAAGCCACTCAGGTACTTCAAAAGTGGAAAAATACATAAGCAGAAATACATGGCAACCGCAGCAACATTCATTTCAATGCAGGGTATTTTACTCAAATAACGACATGGATTTTATGGCAGTGTCCACTTCAACTTGTAAAATGTAGTCAAATGAAATTCAACCTACTTTATTCTGATTAAAAATCGGCTTAACTATGATAGTTTCTTTGAAAATTAATATACACGGCTTGGCTGGGAAATTTACTAACTACTCCTAACATTTGTCAATTGAGAGTTTATCTGAATGATGTCAAATTAGAGCTTGGAGTGTAATGCAATAAGATACGATTTAAAGTAGAACGCATTTCTAGAGGCCCTTCTGCTTTCAACCATGGGCAACCAAGAAGACTTCAAGCATGGGCAAGCAATGGACACGGTAAAGGAAAACATTCTTTGTTATGCATTGAAAAGGCACTAGGAAGTAGCATTTAATTTTTAAACAGAAATTCTACGATACCTGTGAAGATTGTTTCAATACCCAGGAAAATAATGATTCACGTTGGTGATATCCTCATATGGGACTTGAGAAATACCAGGATCACGTACTGAAAAAGAGCAGCATTATATAATCCGTCAGAGTTAGAAACGCGAAGCCGGAGTTTAAACAAAAAAGGCCACTGTTTAGGGAAAAATTTGAGGGAAGCAGATAGTTTGACGGAGAGCTGAGTGCATTCACGAGGAGAGCCTCTCTATACTCTCAGCTCACCCGCTTCCACAAAGCGCAACGAATTCCACTGAAACGGGAATTCGTAGCGCTTGCTGCTCTTACAGCTTTTTAGAACTTTCACGTATGTACGATGGGTGTGCGGTTGGTGCCGAGTTGTAACCTCAGCCTTCCTTTTTTCTAGTTATTTTTCCGTTAAAAACATTCTCGTTCATATATGGTGTTCCTCACTCGGTATATCTCCGCGCATAAAGCGAGGAAAAAAGCCGCTTAGTCAAGGACTGATAAATTTTCGGCTCGGTAGAACATAAAGGTAGCAGGCAAATATAAAGAGAACGAGGAGTTCGAAACGCCAGATCAAATATATTACTACATTGAGACTGGTTAACTGCGACATATATTAGAAAAAAAACATTTATAAAGTCTAATTTGCTATCTGTCACAAAAAGTAACGTGCACCTAAGTTTTACTTAATAACCTGAAGAACAATTTTTGGCCACTAAATCAAAATAACAGAGCTACCTACATGTGACAGGTAAAACGGATGAGAACAGCAAAATATTTTTCGCAATCTTGAATTTTACTTTGCTAAATAATACAAAACTTATGCTATAAATTGTAGGTGACATTTTGTGTTACCTATTCATATACATATTTTGCATGTTCAATCCTAGAATATCCAATTTGCATGAACAGGCTTTATTTAAGTAAAATTCTTCTTGGCTTTTATGAAGTTTTGGATTTATATTTTGAGCGAATATTTTACGTACTGCAGAATGCTTTGGATAAAACAATGAGATAAATTTAGTTATTACATTACTTGAGGCATTTTTAGGCATTGTTTTAGGAATTGGAGCAGCGCAATGCTTTCTCAAAAGATTGTTTTCACGGACCAAAAGAATGCATTACATTAGATTCTTAGTCACATAGACTGAATGTACAGATGTATTTTTAAAATACTTAGCATTAGTTATATTAGATCTTAAGGCTCGCATAGTTTTTATCAATGTTTGTATGCTCCAAAATGATTGAAACGATATGACTGGATTTTCAACTAACATTTTTATCTAATCAATCATTTCGTTTGACACACTTAGGCTAAAAGTTCTATTGCGGATAATATTGATTTTGGAAATATATTCCTTTAGTGCCTAAATGCTGGGAAAAATCAATTCTATCAAGGAACTTCTTTGTAGACTATATTCTAAACAGCTTAGTTATAGAGAACAAAAATGTATATAACGTGAAAATGTAGAAGGTATACACAACCAAATGGATTTACATAATGGAAAAATATGCAGGAGATTATACTTATGTTGAAAAGAAATCAAATATGCCTAGATATAATTGTTCGTAAAAACTATAAAATATCAAATTAAATATACTAAGCATCATTTTCAAAACCGATATCGGTTTCTAGGTAATTTTATAGCACTGGCATATTTATTACTACAACTGTGATCCACAGCATTTTCTAAAAACTAATCATAGTCTACTGAATTCAATGAAAGCTCAGTGTTATTTTGTGTTCCTATTATTTATTTCTCAGTGGTAGTATGGGAGTAATGTTTTAATTTTCCGTTCATTTTACATTCTAAAAAACATAAACGAATGCCATAACTGCCATGATGCCAGTCAGAGGTTGCTTGAATTTTAATCGCCACATCGACGCTGAGGGAGAGAGAGGCAAAATCGTGACAGAGACAAAAAACTGAAACAAACGCCGCCATTTGGCAGAGGCGTAATGAATTTGAGCTGGCGTCACGAACGGAAAAGTTTTTTTTTTCGCGCCAACCCCTGGCCAAATTGATAATACTGCAGGAAAGTTTCAAATTTAGTTACGAAACTACGTCTGTGAATTTCAATAAAAAGCACCGCATTATCCATAAATCCAGGGAAACTCGGATCGGGGGAAGGAGTGCTTTCTTCATCCTTTAACAGTCTCCATTTCTTCCCCACTGCTACTCTCGTCGATTCACCAAAACAAGCGGACAGGAAGGCACCCGTGTCCCGGGGACCCATGTCGGCGAGACTCGAAGGCATTGGAGGTCTCTTCCGGACGGAACGAATAATGTCCCGAGACGAGACAATTCCGGGCGCTTTGCAATGGGCAAGGAGAAAAAAACGTCATTTTCTGGGTCAGTGTAAGCTCCATAGCTCAGATTACATGGATATAGCTTCGGTTTAAAGAAGCCAAATGGAGATGAACATTAAAGAACGCCTTACTACACGGAGATAACCGTAACAAGTATTAGGAAAGTTACTCATTCCACTTGAAAAAATACGGAAATACGACTTTCTGAGCATAAATAGTATCATTTCAAATTAGTAAACTATTAGACAAACATTATTCAGAAAAAGGACAAAATACAAAGGGCACACTTGCTTGCAAGTTTCAAGAGCACAGACTATACACAACCTATGTCTTATAATTGGAAGAATAGCATGTTTTTTTATCAAGCGAAACGTCTCATAATTAAGATTCAGGTACGAAAATTGAAACACATAAAGATACGGTAGCATTTCTAGGGAAGGGAGCGTTTTATCGTATTTCACAACTTTAAAACGCTCAACGCACACAAAATTATTTAGGTAATATTCCAGCTGTATCAATGCACCATTAAAATATGTCCTTACTCAAAACAAGGGACATGAGGCGCGACGACAAACTACTATTCTACAAGGAGATCAATTAAGATTGACCAACCATTATTAAAGTATTATTTATACTTTGCTTATTATGCGAAGGAAGACTATCAAAAATCAATGGTACATAAAGCCAAGTTTAAGCGAATCAAATACACCCGAGGAAATTTCAAATAAGATTAACTGGGCCAAAAAGATCTTTAATAACTGAAGTATTCATTATACTCAAGGAGTTATTCATTTAATTAGGGGAATCAGTAGCAAAGAGGGCCTTTATTACTTCCAATTTAGCCCACAATCATTCCTTGAATAATCTTGGTATGTTAAAGAATATTACATGTTTTTTTAGGCACATAGGAACTATAAAATTCATCTTTAAATGTAACAGGCAGTAAGATAGGCTATGCAGACAAGTTACCTCGCTGTAGTTTTTTTTCATGTGCTGCTCCGTTACCACCTTCATTAAATATTTTTGTACTTGGGATAAGAAATGTGTCATAAGTACTTTCAAATCAATATCGTTTCAATAATAGCCCTTTAATTTTTTTTCCAGTACAATATTCATAAGTGAAACTAAAGCGGAGGAGTATGTGATCGACAGAGAATGTTGGGGGATGGAAGGCACATCAAATTCCGGTGAGAAACCTTTACCGTTGAGAGGAGCGGAGAAAAGACAGAATCAATCGCCTAAGCACCACCAGTAAGCCATTCTTTATCATTGCGTACGAGTTTTATCTAAAGGAGTTTTATCCATTGAAGTTCAATTGGCAAAGAAAATTTATTTACTGTCATCTAATATAGAAACAGATATGAGAAACATTAGCTTTATTTTGAAGCTGCTTCATTTGACAAAAGATTGAAAATCAAAGCACTGAAAAAAATACAAATCCATAGAAGAGCGATAATACAAAACTGTCATATTGGGGCTGCAAAATTAAATGTGAGATAAATGGACGGTTCAAAGTCCTTATATGGAGTTAAAGCTCCAAGGTTTGATGTTCTTAACTTTTTTATCCCTATATTTATACCATTTTTTATGAAAACGCTGTGGTAGTTAAGCTTCCGTATCAATATGTGCAAATTATGCCGTTTACAGAGCCCCTCTATTAGAGATGATTTGGGTACTAAGATACGATTTTTTGATAAGATTTGACAACATTCTGGTAAGACGAGGGTGCAAGAACCAAGTGAAGCATTGCAAGGCTTACCCCCGGGGCGGATATCAACAGTGACTACAATATAGTGGTAACGGAAAGTCAACTGAGATACAAGAAGATAAGAAGGACGAAAAAAGAACAAAGATGGAGCCTAAAGCCACTGCAAGAGGAGGAAAGAAGCAGAAAATTTGCTTCTGCCATTGATGAGAAGGTGGACATAGGAAAGTAATCCAGCCAAAGTGTAGTAGAGAGATGAAATAGCCTCAAGAAGGCCATCACAGAAGTAGCAGAGGTACAACTAGCAAGCAAGCCGGTCGAAATTAAGAAACCATTAATGACGAGGCACATCATAGCCCTAATTAAAGAAAGAAGAAAGTATAAGAACGCAAGAAATGAAACCGAAGAAGTACTGTATAAGAGGTTAAGGAATCATGTTATCAGAGAATCGAAAAAGGCTAAAGAGAAATGGATTGAAAGAAACTGCATACAACCTAATCCAGAGGCACTTCGGAGAAAGGAAACCAAGATGCAAAAACATAAAGAGATTCGGATGGGAACCTGCTAATGGATGATAGAGAAATCGGCCATAGATAAAAACAGTACATTGAAGAGCTATACCCAGGCCCGATCCCCCTAGGAGAAGCATTCACAGATGACCAGAACCAAGTGGAGGAAGACAATCGTGGTCCAGGGATACTAAGAAGCGAATTTGAGAGAGCAGTTAGAGACCTGAAGAATGAAAATGCGCCCGGAGAAGATAAAATCAGCGGAGAAGTAATTAAATCACTAGGTGAAAAAGCACGAGACACACTATATGGAATAACCCAAGATTGCTACGAATCCGGAAAGCTGCCAAAAGAGACTTCAAGAGGAGCTCAATGCTGACCATACTGAAGAGAGCAAGGGCTCAGAAATGTGAGGAGCACCAAACCTCGAGTCTAGTGTCACATGCCTCCAAAATCCTTACTCGGATAGCAGCCAGAAGAATTGAAGGAAAAATTGAAGAAAATCTGTCGGAAAACAAATTTGGATTTAGGAAGAATAGGGGGATAAGGGAGGCAATATAATGCCTGAGACTACTGGTAGAGAAAATGATCCACGTAAGAAGGCCATTGTATATAGCCTTCGTGACTTGAAGAAGGGATTCGATAATGTCGAATGGAATAAGATGTCCAATACTATGGAAAAACTTGTCTTGGACTACAATGACAGAATAATCATCTACCAGCTCTGCAAGGGCCAGGTGGCCACAATACACACTCAAGATGGAAGAAATATGGAGGCAAAAATTAACAAAGGGGTCCGACAAGAATGTAACCTGTCACCAGCACTCTTCAATATGTACACGGAGGAAGCAATAAAAGAAATAGAAGAACAAGGAATCAAAGGAATCAAAGTGAATGGAGAAGAAATCAACATGCTACGCTTCGCAGATGATATCGTGATCGTAGCAGAAAACGAGGAAGACCTACAGAACTCACTGAATACAATTGAAAAAGTGTTCCAGGAATATAACATGAAAGTCAATAAGAAGAAACCAAGATACTTGTGTGCGGAAGAGAGAAAGTATTGGCCGACGTCCGCCTCTAAGGAGAAAGATTGGAGCAAGTGGAATAATTCACCTACCACGGGAGCACCATTACCTGGGATGGAAGAAGCACGACAGACATCAAGCGTCAAATAGCCCAAGCTAAGACGGCATTCATGACCAAAAGGCCGCTACTCTGCTCGAAGAGCATAAGACTGGAGACAAGGAAACAGTAAGTGAAAACATTTGTGTGGGCAGTGGCACTCTACGGATCAGAAGGATGGACCATTGGAAAAACTGACCAGAAAAGAATAGAAGCCTTCGAGACATGGTGCTGGAGGAGGATGCTAAAGATCAAATGACAGAAGGATTGGGTGAGAAACGAGGAAGTATACAGAAGAATTGGAGAAGAAAGGACACTGTGGAGCACCATACGCCAAAGAAGAACACGGTGGGTTGGCCATGTTATGATACACAACGATTACATAAGAAGCATAGTGGAGGGAAAAATTGAAGGGAAAGTCCCCAGAAGAAGACCAAGAGACAAGTTCTTGGGGCAAGTCAAGAGGGATACGGAAAAAAGAACCATAGGGAAGTGAAGGAACTGGCATGGGATAGGGCGAAATGGAGGGCTGCATTATACCAATCCTAGGGTTGTAATACTACTATGATGATGAAGTAATAATGTTATATCATTTATATTCTCCTTGCTAAATTATTAGTTTACTCAGCGGAGCATTGTATTTTGTTGTCCATTGTTGACTTCGGATTCCGGCGTACCACCGTAACCTTCATTGTCCTTGGAACGCATGTGGGGCTGGTACTTCGGTACGTTCTAGTGTTGTGAAAACGAGGCATTGGAATTGTAGGATTGTTTAAATCTGCAACCGGTACACTGGTAATTATTCAGGAATGGTCAAGATGATAATGATGGGAGCAGAGATGCATCGTGAGTATCATGAGAGGAAAAAGCAAAGCGGGCAATACGATGAATTGAAAAGGAAAAATAGAGAGCAGTAACGAGATCGTGATGGCACTTTTTCGTCACGTGTCGTACGGTAACAAAACGACAAGCACCAGAGAGCACCTTGAGAGCTGCTAAGGGCAGCGCCAAGAGAAAGCCCAACCCAAATCATGCGGTACCAAAAGATGCTAGTAATCTATACTTCATATTTTCCCTCTATACTTGAACACGATAATAAATACCAAATTATTTCACCAGAATGACCGAATCGGCCTGAATGACCGATTCTTAATGCATGCCACCCGAGACAAACGTGTGGTAAAATTAGTAGAAAATGAAAATAGAAACGTTACCGAGTATACCTAATTCATTCCATTCCGCAAAGTTGTAAACTCAGGATTCTATAAAAGAAAACCTAGCTCTTATTCATGAAAAAAACCTAAAACATTAAGGTTTCCTTCTCTATTTCTGCATAGATTTATTTTGGAGATATCGACACGTGGATGAACATCGATATGAGGAACTGGGTGGTGATATGGATTTCTCAAATTCACCTTAGAGACATTTCAATAGAAATCGCATGCGAAGAGTTCAACGCTCGCATCATCAGCATAAATATTCCTGATAAATTCTAAAAATATTTACCAATGCATGTTCCCTACATGCTACATATCCATCTGGTTTATATGTAGCAGACCACGTTACATATAAGCCAAAGAGGCATTCAAATCCTTCAGGTTAAGAACAACCCTAAACTGAGAAGTAAGAGTGAAAACAAAAAAGTGACAGTGTTTTCCAAAAGCTATCAGGCTCGTAATTTCTAGTTAGTAAATGCTTTAATCTGTAAATTAATCAGATTCACTCATTGCTTTCGTTCAAAATAGATAAAGCAATTCAAGATTTTTAGGAAACATATGTGTTACCATTTAATAAAATGAATAAGAAATTTAAGAAAATATCTGAATTTCTATCAACCACTTTAATTGAAGGAATATTGTTCCAATTTAATTAAGAGCCACAGAGCATTGTCAGCGAATTTGAAGTCTCCTGATGTGTAGACTTGTTTGCTATACACTTCAGGTACATTTGCTGCATAAGCTACAGGATACATCCAAATAATCGAACAACACAAACGACCTCATTATATTTTTCTTGGTTTGCGAACCGTTCAACTCCCCTAATGCAGCTATTGATCAATTGTTTAAATAAAAATGATTTTTCACAGCCAATCATATTGAAATATCTTACGATGTGTCTTAATGGACGTCAATATTTCCCAGGCTAAAGAGGATATATATTAAGTATCCAAAGAACAAAATAACGTGGATGAAATGATTTAAGGATGTAATAGAAACGGAATATGTACAGAATGAATGATATGGCAGCACGAAGGAAATAATGAAAACAGAGGAGGTTCCAGGAACCAGGTCAAATAGTAATTACAAAATAATGATAAAAAATTTCTGGAGTTTTGGTCAATAAAAAATGTTTTTATCACTATTCATAAAGTGGTCAAGATCCATAAGATTTCTATATAGCACGAATAAAATACAAAGGTATGCAAAACACGAAACGAAACGACTTGATGAGTATGTAGGTGGAATTTACCATTAAATGAGATAACTAAGAAGCTATAGAAACTATTTTTTTAACTGGTATAAATTGTCCAAGTTAGGAAATTGACTGCAAAATAAATAAACTGACCTTGGAAGAAATATAATTTCAATTAATGTAGAGAACACGCACTTAGTATGCCAAAGTAGGAACGGCTAAATTTTTGTATCGTTCCTAAACTAAAAATTATTGTATTTAGTCTCTTTATCGCCATGCTACCTTTAAATACATACAAAAACCATACCATGAACTCAACATTCAACAAATGACACTTATTTTCATCAAATTGTAAACATATTCGGCTAAAAGGTGTATATATCATTGACACCAATAACAATGCTGATTTGAAAAATAAAACTAATATGTTTTTGGAAACTGAGTTGGTTCAGAGTCTGTTCTTTATTTACGGTTTTATTTGGTGCGTTAATAAAGTTAAATTCGATGTTTTTAGAGAACCCGCTCTTTGTATTCATTTTCCCCCAATATAAAATAACGCTTCATACAGACTTCCCTGCGAGCTCTCATCTCCTTTTTCACATTCCAGAGATACATTTCCTCATTCTGTTGAACCACTTGATTACCCCATCACCTCCTTGCATACATTTCAGCCTCACATCGTCTCCACCCCGTCGGGTCCTTTCTCATTTCGCCTCACTCCAACACAAACCCACGCCCGCTTCAGTTCCTCGGGCGAAACACTCGACCACATGGCTAATTCCTAAATGAGGGAATCCGAGGTTTTTAATACGCACGTAATTCGTAGATGGAAACTTATCCGATAATTAAAATACAAATTAGGTCCGCATTTTGTGCTCAGTAAAAATTGATTACTATCTATAGTTAATCTATTTACCGTATTGGTGAAGGAATTTCCTGATATATGGAGAAAATTCCACTCTTTCACCAAAACCACATTACATGTGATTTTAACGAAACTTGGCACTGTAAAAACAGTTGAACTCCAGAATTTTGACAAATAAAAATTTTGAGGATACCGGGAATAGCCACGGTATAACCTTGTACGGAATCACCGCAAATACAGTATTTTATGCGCAACATTTAACCGAATACGTAAAAAAATTTGCGAATTAAGTAGAAATGTTTTCATTCATCAAAAAGGGTTAAGAAATGGAGCTTAGGTACTTTTCATTCCTGAAATCGTTTTGCCTCTTTCTCCAGAGATGCTAGAGATACTCGCTTTTCTGAATATGTTAATGAGGGGAAGTCGATATGAATATATGAGTTTATATTCCTAGACAACAAACTAATAAGCATCCCTTATAGTGGTATAAAGTTTTAATCGTAATCGTAATTTAAGTCGTAATTGATCGCGTCAGTGGGACAATTGAAATTTGATTTACATTTAAGGAATAGCCAGTCGACTGAAAATGGATCTCTCAGATAGGTAAGAAACGGCATTAACGTTTTGAAGATGATTTCTCAAAGAGCGAGATGGAAATTGGTTTCCTTAGATCCAGGATTTCCCGTTTCCGTAGATATCAGTGAAAACCTTAGTTCTATTTCTCTGATATCGTGTTCGGTGGATTAAAATGAAATAGCTTCGTTGACACCATATGAGAAATCGAGTTTTTCTCCCACCATTTCAAAATACTGTTCCAAATATTAAATTGATACAGAAATTAAAAATATTGCCGGCCTCTGTGGCGGCGCGCAGTGGGACAAAACCCCACTTTAGGCTGACTAAAGTCCAAAAATGAAAGTTTGAATTACAGTTTCTGAAATAGTATGTTAGGTAGCCTGATACTTAAACTACATAACGGTTTATTTAACAGGTTGATAAGTATGCATCTGCGCGTAGAAATGAATGTCAAAGTGAGATAATAGCGGAGCACTAGTCCCACGGACGCAGACGCCGAATTGGACGGTTGATTTGAAACTATTAGTACAGTACACTGGTCACCTCGATTTCATTTTTTAAACTTTCAATCGACTGAAATAAGTAAGTAGAGTATGAACATGTTTTTAAAATGTATGTTTTGGAGAAAATACGGGCGGAGTAATTAATTATCACGAAGTAAAATTTATTGATTTTTCAGAATGAAAAGTTTTAATTAATTACAGAAAAGTTATATAATCGGACGGAATCGTATCGTGATTTTGAGATGCATTATTCATTTATGTATGAGCTAGATATTTCAAAATAAATCAACTGCCATCAAGTTGCAAGAGGATACGACAAAAGAATTATTATGCACGAGAGGCGGATGGGGAAATTCATCCGGTCACTATGGCCGCATGGCAACGGGTGAACTATAATATAAACAATGTCAATCATGGAAATCAAATGTAATTACCGTAATTAGTATGTTTCTGAAGTTATTACTAAACTAAGTTATCTGGCATGCCGGTTTGGTACTGTTTGACTCTATACACGCAATAAACAATGTTTCATTGTATTTTATTTGTTGATAATTAACAATATTTAATAAATTCCAGTACTTTAGTTCTTTGTGTATTGAAAATTGTATGTGCACACTTCTGTGCAAATCGTATATTTTTTTATGAAACATGAATGTTTTTTGCAAAGATAATTGAAAATATAATTTTGTAAATTTTATATCAGATTCATTTTTGACGACCAGAAAATTTGACGTGAAAAAGTTAAATACGATTCATTCAGATTTTTTTACTAAAAATAGTTTTATTGAAAATATGATAAAATTTGCCAAAAAATCATTAAAAACAAAAACATCGCAAATTTGATATCAGATTTGATTTATGCGATTTCAAAAACATACACATACATATTTTGGAGTTGATTGTAAAATGTATGGACTTTGGTCCGTCTAAACGGGGGTTTTGTCCCACTGTTGCAGCGTGATGAAATCCTCGCCTGCCAACCCTAAGGTCGCGGGTTCGAGTCCAATATGGGTTGATTTTTCACCTCCCAGGGCATGGCTGTGAGTTATCGTCCGTTGTTGGTTGTTAAATACCCCGAAGCAAAGGCCACAAAGTGCTGTTTTCGGTGGCCATGGAGAATTAATGAATAAATAAACATTAATGTCCTTTCCATCATTGTAACATTTGCTGTTGCGCCTAAATAACTCGGTACATCCACGATGATTTTCCGTTATTCTTAATTGTTTAAGCCCGTCACCACTTTTAAATTTCAGGTAAAGTTAATCAGCTCTGGCGATCGAGCCAGTCCTCGCACAGACACCGGAAAATAAATAAATCTATTTTTTTACATAGAAAAAGAGCCTATTTTCACACTGTTCATTCCCACAACTCTATAATGATGTCCATAATTTCAAATGGGGTAAACGATCGGTTAAATTGTATAATCTTTAAATATAATCCACTTTAAATTTCGACGACTATCACTATCACTTTTTAGTGCACTTCTGCACACAGCGATTTACCTAAGATTTCTCTTTCACTGATTAAAGCTTGTTAATCAACAATGCCTAATCAAAACAAAACTTTAGTTTTAGTTTAGCATGAAAAATCAGTCGAAAGATCAAAAGATTAATTAAGCATGCAAAGATGAAACCTGCGTGGGATGAAGGAAGGAGTAATCAATAAGCAATGCGGTAGCAGGAAAACATCTCTACAAGACGTTATTCAAACATAGACATATGTTCAACAACCAATCATTAATTATGTTCCGATATCCTAAAGATCGGTTCGAAATCGGCATAATCTCTGGTTTTAGGAAATATTTCTATTTAGATCAACAAATAGCTTTACTTATGTAAAATAAACCCAATGGATTATTAGCCATTCCTTCTATTAATCGCGCAAATTGACTAATCCTCCGTTGCATAACATATTTTTATTTAATTGTCACATCCTTTATCACACTCTCCTTCATTTTTCGGCAAAAGTCCACAATGCAGCATCAAACATTATTTTTTGTTCTTGAGCGTTTTCATTTCTACATTTTCTAACCCCACGATAGGAATGAAAATACTTGGCTGTTCCACATAAAAATATAATACAACCAAGTATTCTCATTCCAATCATGAATTCAAGGTTCCATAAAGTTACGGCTGATACCATCAGTTCTAACCCCACGATCACTCTCTCCTCCTTCAAAACATCCACTCTTCTATCATCAACTTATTAGCCCAGGTGCTTTGAGTTTGTATCCCTTCAGATAATTCCGAGTCACGTGGGTTCATGATAGTGCTGTATTTGAATCACTCGTAAAAATCTTACGCAGCCTTCCTTATCAAGTTATTCTCGCTGGAATATTGCTGATGTGGAATATCTCGATTAGAGATGCAACAGAATATCAGACACTTAAGTTATCTATCCGAGTGGGTAAAACTCACCATTATCTCCAAATATTCGTTGTTTTACCACGTGAGACCTTGGTTACGTGATCGAAATTATCCCGAGCGGTCCCAAAAAACAACCCCCTTAGTGATCCGAACACCTTCAATTTTCTTACAAAAAAACCTCCTTCCTATCACACTCTTCTATAGCACAAAATTATTTTTCAATCCATTTAACATTAATTTAGTGCATTCACTACTCAATTATAATTTATCTCCTCTGGATCTCACAAAAACCATTTCCCAAGTGGATCTATATACATTAAAAGCTTCCTAGAGGGCGTGTGGTAGGGTATGGCAATCATACTCAAGTTCATCTCCATCAGTCTACACGACCACTTATCCGGAAATTTCTTTTACTCCGACACACAAACAAAATTAAAGAAAATAGTAGATGGCAACTTGAAGCTCGAAAGTGAAACTTTTTTCTGCGAAATAGATCCACCTAACATGGCTACATGCGCGCATTTGTCCATACATTTCACTAATAATGCATTCCAAAACAGATCAATTCAATATATGGCTGATAACGCATTTCAACGGCTTCCATAATCCCATATGCATACGTATGGTTTCAAACTACGTATGGCTAACTGAGATAATTTGCTCCATTGTTATCAAGATGATATTAACCAACCGCCATTGGTCGCGCTATGAGATTTTCTCTCACACCAAATGTAAACTTGTGCTCACTTTGCAATCATAAGTTAGAATAAGTTTTCTTTCCTTCTAGCTGACTTTTTATCTCTTCCTATTGACCGACCGTCTCAAAAAGTATAAATGAAGCGTCCCCAACTGTGTAATGATATATCTGATACCATCGGCTACAAGGTGTGAGACTTTTTCTCATCGCGCGACCACTGACGTTAGTGTTTTTGTATCATTTAGTTGCGTTACACTTTCGCAACATGCGGGAAAAGTTCCTTTATTTCGTGGAGAGCAGATATGCGTAAATAATTGTTTCAAATGAAAATTAAGAGAAATAAATTAAATCTAAATATAGTGTAATAAGTTTCAAATACACGCTATATGAAAGATAATCAATGATACATCTGAGTGTGAGAAAAATTCTCACACGCGACCGCTCGCGTGATAAGTAGCTTAGCGACCACTCCTGGGTAAAGAAATCGGAGTTCAGGAGAGGTTACTAAAAACATCGGCGGTAGGGTGGAATGGAACTCGACGTTGGAATTAGCCTGATCTGAATACAAGCGCCCAGAAGGCTACACCTTTACTTCTCATCTGACTTGCCAAATGCTGTATTACATGAAGAGCCCTCCACAAGACACCTAGGTAGAGATCTGGATTCCCATGAAAAATCTCTGCCTCTACTTGTATTCGAACTGGGAAGCCCTTGGTTTTGGTTCCCAGTTCGAACCAAACGTAAATGAGCGCCTCTCCTATGTGATCTATTCACCCAGCTCATCTTCAGAAGTCAAACAACCACATAAACCCGATCCATACTGAAATCCTCTTGATTAATCTGTGAGTATAGATTAAGCCCGGGGCACACCATGTTGTTGTCCCTTGATGGATAACTTCCTTGGAATTCGGATGGTTGTTTTGGGCGTGACCGTGACTTGATAGTTTCGGTTACTAACATGCCTCACTACCTCGCTTGATTTTGAAGAGAGTTTAGCTGAAATTTTGCCTTTGTTATTTGCTCTCTGTTGGGCTCTACAATGCGACATCAACAATACCTCATTTTGATGAGACATGAAGGGTAAACGAATGCAACAACTCAGGCATGATACGAGCGTGACTGAAAACATTAAATAATTGCTTCTCACACGATTGGCAAGCCGTTTAACTAGCATCCAATAAACCACCGAAAAACCCTAGGAGGATTAAAAGACATGAAAATGGAAGAATTGACGCATGTTGCACGCGTTTAGTTGCCCTTTCATCCTGAGAAACTGACCACCGAACATTGTAGGCCATTAAGTTGCGCATCTATTTGGCCTTACAACACCTTTGGAAAGTTTATTCGAAAAACCCAGTCTAAGTGAGGTGGAATAATATTTATTCGTCGCGCCTAAATTATTGGTGAAAATTCAATGAAAATATCACTTTCAAAGTTTTTAAACAACCTTCTATCGTTACCGTACGAGGGGCTTCCCGGCCGTAATACGCTCTATTACTTCTCCAGGCTCTCATCAAGGGATAACCTCCACGGCACAAGAGGGGATGAGGGGTGAATGTAGGGGGATAGGGGCGGAAGGGTTTAGGGGGGAAGTTAAGGGTGGGTGGAGGGGAGGGGGAGAGGTGACGCCCCAATGGTTATCGGATGCTCATCGAGTACGCCGGCTTGATTCAGTCTGTCGTCTTAATAAGCGCCGCCAACATCCGACGCTCATACGGCGAACGTACGGCGCCCACCGCTAGCTACCATCTCCCGAACAACCACTAACCCTTCATCCAACCCCCACACACTATCCCTCCTCGCTCCGCCGAACATTTCCCGCTCCGGAAACATTTTCCCCCTTCTATCCACCGCGTTTCCCACAATGCCCCGCGGTTCGGTGTTTTGAGACGAGGCCGTTCGTGTACGCTCCACATACAAACACACACAGAACCTACTCCCCTTCATCTTCACTTCATTTCCCCCGAAAATCTTCCCTTCTTCTCTCACGCACATCTTAAGCAGCAAAAGCCGCCCTAAAACGTTCCGCCACGGCGCAACAACTTGAGCATTAAATTGCTAATTATCAAGGAAGTGGAGGGTGCCGCATCTCATCTTCTGAGCACCTCTCCTAGTGTGCCTACCTACCTTTACTTTGGCGTTCGCCGAGCGATGCGTAGGCATCACCGGCGATTCACAATGCCACCACTTGTGCCGGTGAGGATCAAATGAGTGATTTAATACAAGGCGAGGACCATAATGAACTCACCCCCGCTACCCCCTTGTCCCTTGGTTACCGCGGGATCTAGGAGACGCATTTTTTCCCTCGGCTGCGGTTATGTTCTCGTTTGTGTTGGGCAATCGTCCACACACCGCCTCGGTGCTTTGGTAGGGCTAATCGGTAATTATCGCAGGAGGAACAACGGTCGGACCTAATTATGCAATGTAAACTAGGTTGCGTGCACTGGATAATTGAAATGTTTAATACTGAAATACACCTAATTTCGCTAAAATACATTGCTTATCAGCATTGTTCCATTACATAATTCAGTGCTGTAAAATCACCGGAAAGTTATTGTTTTAAATTGAAGAACTGTTTAAGTTTGAGCATTAATATCTTCTCAATTAATTAGTTCAGTCCAGCCAGCCTAAAAGCGTTCTTATGTTACTATCCATAGCAGACAAAGATCTCAGACTTATTAAAATGTGTGGAGATCATGTTGGCATTTACCAGATATCACCTTAGACAATGACTGTCCGTGCGTCAAGTAAAAAGGCCTCTTTATGAAATGTCTCTAATGGCTGAAAAAAATGATAGAGAAATATGATTCCTATACACAAAACTTACGATTAATTTAACAACTTTGTCATTAGAGCTCACAAGTTTTCAATTAAAATTGTCATTAATTCAAGGTTTATAAAATTTACCCGCGTTAGAAACATACGATCATCAAGTTAAAAGGAAGCATTTTTATACTCAGCTAATGATCAGAGTCTTTTTACACGGCAGTACATCATCAATGTCTAATTACTATGCCATTTCACAGAGGCCACGAGCTGACAAATCCCATTCCAACTCAAAGGCAAAGGTCCATTATGGGCAAACTCTTAGGAAAATCTGATCTGCGTCTGCCGTCCCGGCGAATTAATCAACAGTGATACCGACTGGCCGGATGTTTGGATTGGACAGAGAGTCGGACACCATATTGCTGGGATCTCGGCGGCGGACTGAGACGAGAAGCGTAATAGATCGATGCGCTCAATAATAGCATTCGACCCCCGTCCAGTTTCCGCTAATTGCCTCCATCAAGTTATTAACATTGCTCTCCATGTCACCATGGTGAACTACAAGAAAATAGGTTCTCTTCAGAACTGACATACATGTCGTGGTTTATGAAATATAACTCATTTCATCCAATAATACTCTTTATTTTAATCAGTATTTATTCACATTAATGGCATTATGAGGCAAGTCAGTCATTCATCGTTCTGGAAAGATGCTTTTCGTCCGATTATATGTAGCTATAGTAAAAATGAGAATTTTCAAATAGCTTTTTCATTGCGTAGAAACCTGATTCAAATTTAAAAGGAGTTTTAATTGATATCGTTACAAAAAAAATGAACACCTTATTCTATTTTTCCTTTTACTTGTTTGCCGCATCAGGAAACTTAAGTATTTATTTGGTGTTAAATGTCCAAAATCATAACAATTGATTAATTAATAACAACTCGCAGCCTAAAGTCAGTTAGTTCTCTATATAAATAGTACCAAATGAAATAGATTCCAAATGGTTTTCAGAGCAGAGCAAAGTATTTTCTTTTTTCATTACAGATATTTTAAACATATACTTATCAATTGAGATGAAAGTTACAGCTTCGAACTACATAATGTCAATTTGGCTATGCAATTATAATCGAAGCTATCATTTCCAAAGGTTATTTTCCGGGGAAGATTTTAGCTCAGCTAATCCTAAGGTACCCATCAGGTAACATTCACGCATATATTTTAGGTGTGCATAAATGATTTTTCTTCACACTGTCCACGGTTCAGCAGAAAATGTCTGTGGCAACGAAATAACGGTAAGAATAAATTTTTCCTTACTCTATGCCGTGAGATACAAACGCCCGAGTTCCTCGCCGTCAACGACCTTTTCAAAGGACGAACCTTCCAGTCAACTAGAAGGAAAAGTCGGGAGTGGCTTCGTTGTAGACATAGCCTTGAGCTTTAAGTGAATACGCAGTCATAAATACCTACACATCACTTAAGCATAAATGTTAATTAAATAAAAAAATAAGATTCTTATAGGGATTCTAAAGATAAAGTAAATGCAATCAGGAGCTTTAGAGTAAAAATCGATAAAATGTCAGTTTAAGTTTCTTAACTTAAGTTTCCTGATGCGGAAAGCAAGTAAAAGGAAAAATAGAAGGTGTTCATATTTTTTAGTAACTAAATCAATTAAAACTCCTTTTAAATTTGAATCAGGTTTTTGCGCAATGAAAAAGCTATTTGAATATTCTCATTTTTACTATAGCTACATATAATCGGACGAAAAGCATCTTCCCAGTTATACAAACAACAGCATGTAAATTCCTTGGGAAATATGTAAGTCCCAAATTTTGAACGGAACAGCAGGTTTTGATTTTGTGTCCATTTTATACATATTTTAAGTTTTTTCAAACTGATTTTACTTATTTTTGTTGTATTTAATGCTGTACAGCCCTTGCATTGAGTCTTATTTTTTAAGCACCTTTTGCATTTTATCAGTTTATACGCATTGCCTCTACAATATTGACCTGACGTATTATGATAAATATTAGATCAAATGTAAATTTTTACCCTATTTTATTATCTTAGATTAAGAATAAGTACAAACACCTGCGTTTAGATGGTCGAGGAACTTGAGTGATCGTTTGCGGTTCGCGGCACGACGACTTTCTTACGTTTCCAAAGCCGTCTCACCCAATTCGCCACGAAAAAAGCGAGGCAGAAAGACAGCTTATAGGACTCCCTTTTTCTCATGAGATGCATTTCCGTGAATTTTCTCGAGGCGTTTTGGTGGGTGTTGGGTGCCCACACATGACATTTAATTTGAGATTTCAACACTTATTATCGATTTGTCACCAAATAAAATTGGACACAGTCTGTTTTCGGCATAATTACGCAGATCTAAACGCAATATTTTGTCCGAAACCAAAATCGCAGCGACTTTAGAGTCATGAGGTAAACGGAGCGGAAATTTTTAAACTCTGCCCAAAATGGCCGCAATCCGCCGTGGGGGTCTACCTGTTCCTCGCGTATACGCGCCACCTACTCATGGTCATGCTCACATTGTAGTTCTATACCCCATCGAAGGAGACCAAATTCGCTTCAATCGTGTTATTAATCACTCATTCGTAATAATAAAACATCGGACTCAATCACTCTGAAAGCGTTGAATCGACGTTTCGTTAACTTACTGTTTTATTAATTTTGAATTTGCATTCACGTCAGAAATCCACTCGCTACACCAATACTCATCAAATGGAGGTCTGCTGGAGGTGTATATATTTACGGTGTCCACACGTCTTCCCCATGACCCTCTCTCTCAATGAAACGCGGTGCTGGCAACACGTATTACACAGTAGGGACTGAATACACAAAAGGATATCTGCAGGAATCTGCGGAACCTAAATGTTGAAAAATGCAACAGCGGACGTAGAAAGCCCAGGGCAGAAGGCTGGGAAAAAAGAGATGTGATGGGCAGAATCAAATACAGGGTATCTGGGCTCTCAAGTTGAACTTCTAGACCCCTTAAAATGATGAGGGAGTAATACATTTATAACTAGATTTCTTTTATGCATTGTTAATGTACTTGTTTTGCTTTTTATACTTGTTATGGAGATATTTGCACTGTAACATTTTTCAACCATGATGAAGGTTTTCACTCTTATCACACGTTCTTACATCCCCAAGCGAATTATTTCTACATGAATCGCTTATCATTTTAGCAAATGGGGAAAGCTTACCATTTCAGCCGAGAGTTCAAAAGTTAGCGCTCATTTTACGGCAGCATGTCTATTTCCAGAAGTCAAAAATGCTACAAAGGGGATGATAAGCACGTAATTCACTGTAGGTATATATAATAGAATTTAATATACAATACGGCATCATTAGTGATACATACAATGTGTATACAGAAAAAGTAAAATCAGAGGCAAATATATTTTTAATATCTGTGAAATAATTTATCCAGTTGCTCAATTCTACAGGCTGTAGTAAAAAATATTTAATTGCCGCACATACTATTTTCTCCTAATTATTATTAATATCTTAACGAAATTTAAGGATTTTTAAACGCATACTCCAGTCGGACAATAATATTGAAATTTTTACCAATTATTTTCTAAGCGGAAGAAAGATACTCAGTAGTTTCTGCAAATTTGTCATCAAATAATTTTGGAAGTTATTGTCACATTATTTCAGCCGACAAATATTGATTTTTTATATTGATTTTCGGCTTCAGAATAGAGCTTGTTGCTTCATTTTCATTCTGTCACATACTATTTCCATGTGGTCATAATTTGCGAAATAATGTCATTCTTAGGAAATTTAACAATTTGATGTTAAAAATGAACATAAATCAAGCAGGTAAAGTACGACTGATTTATAATTTAACAAAAGATAATTTTAAAATTGTGGCTTTCTTCCTCATTACAAGCAATTTCTGTTGTCTGAGAATAAAATAAAAAAGAGGAGACGAAACTTTGATTAATTGGGAAAATTCAGTCATACATCAATAAATGTGTATTCAATGATCAAATGACTCACAATCCATCAGCAAAAAGGTTTTTTCCAAAAATAAATCAATTCCAATGTTCAGTGAAAAAGGGAAAAGTATAAAATGCATCCTAATTTTACCAAGTGTTTGATATAACATCACATACACTAGTAGGTAGGTAACGCTGGTAGGAATGTGTTGCATTTTATCACGATTTATATAATTTAGGATAGCGTTAACCAACTCTTCCCTTTGAAAAAATTACAAAAACACGTAAAATAACTAATGTGTATTCAAAAATATTTCCACCGCGGTATAATAAATACCAGCAAATATTAAAATTTGAGTAAAACCACCATGACCCCTTTTCGCTTCGTGAAATCAAACATCCTCCAGAAGGAAGATAAAGGAATTGAATGGAGCTCCGTTGCGATTCGTTAGTTATGTTTTGCGAAGTTGGAGCACCACCGTTCTATCTTCGATTACTTTTGTGTTTGGGAAAATATTGAAGTATGTGATATATTTCAAGGAGAAAGACCTTAAACGACGAAGAAGAAAAAGAATCTGATATATAATCCTGGGGAAAGTATTCGGATGAAGATTTCTCGGGTTTTCCACCGGATCGTTGACAAGCGCTGACGTTTCGAAGAATGAACCTGTCACCGTCTTCCGGGGTCACACTAGCCCCTGAAGGCAATGGCGGAAGCAGCCGTCAAAACTTTGTTGGTAAACATCGACGAAGGTTAATACAAAAATAGGTGGGAAAGACGTTTATCTTTTTCGGCGCTATTCTTCCTCCGAGATTTTTCCTTCAGTTATATTTAAATTCAGCTCAAACCTGTACGGCAATCCTAGTAAGTGTACCTACCGTTTTTCCACAGATTCGTAGAAGCGGTGACAGCAAACAGGCTTTTGGAGAGCGTCCAATATATCTGATGAAGCACATACCTCGATAGTCACAACGGTGAATTGCTTTCAGAACACAGCAGATGCTCAGACAACGTCAACCTTAGTGCTCACAAGGTGAGTGAAAAATACTTTCCAAATTCGAGCAAATCATTATACCACTGAAAGTAACTGAATCGGGGTTCATGGTGTGAACATTCATTGTTAGGGTGGCAGTAAAATTCAGCAGCAACATCTAATTTTGAGAATAAACATTAGTTTTTACAGTCTCAAATGCCAGACATTCTACTTTGTGTGTTCGGTGAAGATGCAAACATCCCAGAGCTTTGTCGCTTATGACCTCAATATCGCCCGAATTGAGGTGCTATATGCGTGTGCCGACTCTTCCGTCCTAACTTCCTCTCCCCCACGATTCCACCCTCCACCGCTGATTGAGTCTTCTGTCTCCCTTGCACGTTCGCACACTCCGGCGCATTCCCTCACTCTTTGCCTCTCTCTGTCATTGATCATCGCGGTATAGTGGAATGGAAGAAAGGCAAGAGCAGAGACAAAGAGAGAGTGTGGGAGAGAATGAGAAGCAATGAATTATGAGAGAGGGAGAAAGAGACGAGAGAAATAAGTCCCAGAAAGAGAAAGAGGCCAACCAGAGAGAGAAGGAAGATGGAGAGAAAGAGCAATGGTGTTGGGGCCGGGGCGTGAAAATGTTACCGCGGCTAAAAAGAGGGATTAAAACTGTGGAAATAAGGGAGGTCATTACAGCGAGGGAACGAGAGGGATTAGTGGTAACTTGGTCGTCAAGGGAATGGAGGCTTACGGGAGAGGGAGCACTTTCCATTCTGCCGTTAAGGTGAGAATGGTGGCGTGGGAGCGGAAAGTGGTTAATGCAGAGAGAAGCGAAAGGAAACGACCTGAAAACAGTAATATAACTGAATTTGAAGACTAGAGCAGGATATTACATTTTTCAATTTGGGTGGGATATTTCATCAAGAAGATAATTATATGCCAGGGTCATTCCAAGAAAACGGTTCCATAAAAAGAAGCTGTACTCACTAAGTAAATAGGTTAGGCGATGAGAACACCAATTAATTAGTATTTATGGCAGAGCACTGGCAGTCAGTGATTTTAAGTTACAACAAAGATACCATTTTGTTGGCACAAATATCGAAGACACTTATCCCACCATATTTTTAAAATCATTTGTCCAATCGAATAATTAACATATCTACTTAATAATTGGTCAATTTAAACCACTTCAAATATAATGCAGAGCATTCATCAGCTGAAGTGCATCTGCAATTAAAATTTAAGTGAACAAAACAGAAAAAATATGGTATTTTTACACTTATATGCATTCCAAGACAAATTCCAGCAGTCCTTCTACTGATAAATGTTTATAAAATCTCGAGAAAAAATGCTTTTGGCGACTAAATTGATCCTTGACCTTATAGTGACAGATTCAATGTTTCAAGCTGAATTAAAGCAACTGTAAATGACTGGTGATCCTAAGTATCTAAAGACAACATTTAGCCACGAGCAAACATTATCCTATTCCCTGAACATGTTTTTGCAACCTTTTACTAATCAAATTCAAGGAAGAAATTGCTATTTTTAATAAATTTCCACACTAACTATTTCAGTTAATTTTTCAGTTGATTCCGAGATCCAATGCGGTATTTGACAAATATAAATGTGGAAAATTTAATTAAAGACTAAGAAATAAAATGAATACAGTTGATATAACATTAATGGCGCACAGAAAAAATTTTTTCAAAGGGAAGAGTTGGTTAACGCTATCCTAAATTATATAAATCGTGATAAAATGCAACACATTCCTACCAGCGTGTAAATGTCTAAACGTTAAATTCTACGAAAGCTGTGAGAACACTGGTGTTGTGGCCTTAGCTCTAAATTAGCCTAATTTGTGTACATATATGCATGCACAATACTTACTCTAAACTGCAAGAAACAGACAAAGTGACAAGAAATTCAAGAAGATTTAGAAAGACCAGAAGTATATTAAAGAAAACTTTTATCCTGATAGAGCAAACATCTCCGAGAGATTTTTATTATGGGCTGCGTGAAGGGTGTCGAAAGATATAACAAAATGTTATTACAGATAAAAGATTTTTAAAAATTAATGAAAGTTAGAAAATAACTGAAACGGAACGAACTTTTATTACTCTGTATTTTGAGGTAAAAGAAAAGAAAGCCATTCATTATATGATAAACAATATAATATAATAAGGATCAATTTAGTCGTCAAAAGCATTTTTTTTCTCGTGATTTTACAAACATTTATTAGTAGAAAGCCTGCTGGAATTTGTCTTGGTATGCATATAAGTGTAAATATACTATATTTTTTCTGCTTTGTTCACTTAAATTTTAATTGCAGATGCACTTCAGCTGATGAATGCTCTGCATTATATTTGAAGTGGTTCAAATTGACCAATTATTAAGTCGACATATTAACTATTCGAGTGGACAATAATAGAGCCTACTATATCATACAATAATTTCCTATTTAAAATATTGAAATGAAAACATCCAGTCTATATTTATAGGCAATACGATAAAAGAGTATTTCCTGATTTTTATTTTAAAGATATTATTTATTCAACAGCTATAAGAAGCCGCTTCTTTATCTAACTTTGAACATTACTAAATGTTCTTCAGTGGCCTTATGTAGAATTCAACATTCCTAACGCCATAATTCAAGTATTTCATCCTCAAGATAAAAAGTTAACCACGAGATAAAATAAAATATTTGAACGAGACATCTTCAGTTAAATCATCCATATTTTTTTATAAAAGACTAAACATCTAAAGTGTAACGTATATACTTCTTCGTTGCCTGCGCAATGAACTGTGGGTAGGTGTGACCGCTTTGTAGGTTTATGACCATAGCACATTCAAAGGAGGTGACATGAGCCAATAAGGTGATGCAACACTGTATCTCCCCACTACAAAATTAGTTCCGGGACCAAACTAACGAGATAAATCCAAATCAGTATGATAAAAAGTGGTTTAGAATAATGTTCATGATACACGCTACGAACAGACACGTAAGAGTTATCACATTATTCATTGGCGTCCCCTGCATTTGGCAAGCCGAGGTTTGCTAATCAGCACTCGCGCTATCATCTCGGAGATGCAAAGCTTGGAAAGAGGATGCGGGCCGGTTTGGACAGAGAATATCAGGTCGGTGGTGGATATGGAAGGCCGAGTAAGAGCGCTTTAAATCGGTTTAAGTTACGTTCAAACTTACGATCTTGCAATTCTTCGTCTAAGGAACTTAAAGGAGAATGAGACCGATGCAAGTAAAAAACAAAAGCACTGTCACACACTGTAGGCACAAAGAACTTAGAAATACAAGAGAGAACAGTCATCCAAGATTTTATACAAAGGAAATAGTATTTTAGGGGCACTAAATCATTTTTGTAAACCACTGAGGGAAATGTATAATGCTTATACACCGTTACTGGAAGTGATCTATCATAATTAAATAGAGGTACTTCGTTTTGCTGATGGCATCGCAATCATCACGGAGAATCCAGACCAACTACAAGCATCCTAGAATATATAATGGATTGAGATCTACAAGGATATGAAATTGAAATTAATAATAAGAAAACGCGAATCCTATAACGTGTAAAAGAAAAGCTGAGGGTAGATATTACGCTACAAGGAGAGGCGCTTGAACTAGTGGAATTCTTTATCTAATTTGGCTAATTCGAAAGCTACATGACATGGGATGAGAAAAGCTCAACAAAAATCGAGTGAAGAATAGCTCAAGCATTTAAGATGAAAAAAAAACTGTTGTGTCAAGAGTAAATAGGATTACCTTTAAGGAAGAGAGGTATAAAAGCATTGGTGTGAAGTGATTTGCCGTTCCACTCACAATATATTATATATATATATATAATATATTGTGCTACGAGCATCTTTTCCTAAGAAACTGTGTATATATATATATATATATATATATATATATATATATATATATATATATATATATATATATATATATACATATATATATATAATAGACTAACAGGAGGTGAGAGAAAGAGATATAGATAAAAAGGATTTGTTCTCACGGAATGTTTCGGACCGGTTGGTCCTTCCTCAGCTTTAGAAGATATATATATTTTATTCATCGATAACCTTTAAAAATATAGAATCACGTAAAAAGGACACGTAGAAAAATCATGGACGTTTCGACGGTCAATTCGATTCAGTTTGACCGTCGAAACGTGCCATTTGTTTTGTCCTATTTTGCGTGTCTCTGTTTTATTCAAGTGTATCGATATCTTTTTTATGCATGTGCATCGACGCCGAGAGCATTTTATTCTATGATAATATATGTAAATATATATATATATATATACTCTCCCTTCTTCCTATCATTCACTCACCACCTCCTCACTCATATTCTTCTGAGCCACCTCCACTCCCGCTCTTTCCCATTTCTTCCTCATTCCCAGTGTATCCAAGTTCCCCTCACCCCCGTTCCACCGCCATACACCCGCCCTCCGACGCCTTTTACGGTTCATTCCCAACCCTCCCCCCTTCTGCCCCACCCCGCCTCCCCCATCCCACCGTCTCATCTCCGCCAATGATCAGACGGGAACGGAAGCACCGTCATCAGCCTCGGAGCTTCTCCTTCCACGCTCCTGACTCTCTAAACTCCTCTTCCCTTCCCTCTCCTTCTCTCTCGTTGTCTTTCGCTTTCATTCTCTCTCTTCCCGCGTGAGGGTGTCTCCCCCTACTCCTCCTCACCTTTCCCCGAACCAGAGTAGACCCACCAAAGCCTTGGGAATTCGTTCTTCCGACTCCCTCCAAGACGTAGCCCTTCCGCCAGGCGTTCGTCCTCTTTTCTCACGACCGTGCCATCCCCATCTTCTCCGGCCATTAATCCCTTTCCTTTCATCTCAAGCCTCTTTCCGCCCTTGTCAGGCCTCTTAACCTAATTTTACACTCACTGAAACTATCCTCGACACCTTAAAACAAAATAAATGCGCCCTGGCATTTAATGTATATGTATTTGTACGCATATAAAAACATAAGATTGGTAAAAGGTCCGATTTGATACTTTCCCCTCCACACAACCCCAGCATCTGACATTCCATCTCCTCTACTCCCAACGTTCCACCCTCACCCTCCTTCCTCGGGCGCCTTCCAAGAACTCCTAATTTCTGCTACACTAGTTCGGCGCGCATAAAAAGGAAGCCGTTCCTCGCCGTCGCTGTCGCCGCTGCTTTTGAGGTTTGTCACCTCCCCTGAATTATAAGTGGGGTTTTAAGGGGCGCACCTCCATTTCCTCCATCCCTTGTCTCTCCTCCCATCCAACTCCGTAACCTTTCCACCAACCCTACTCCTCTCTTCGATTAACCCCCCCATCCCCCTCCCTACTCCGCCCTGACAGTCTTTTCCTCTGACTTATAAATTAGCGACATCTCAACGCCATCCGTCGAGAAAGTCGTGGAAAGACATCGCACGCAAAAAGAATTTCACATTTCACTCAGCCGTTGCATAAAAGTCTAATTTTTCACATTAAGGTAGGAGTTATAATTACAAAACGTTTTCATTTAGTTTGGAGGAGGAAATTCGTACTTCATTCACTTAATATGCATCCGACGAGATATAAACCATAAACTCTGACCATAACTACATAATGCAAATATCCGAAAATTAAAAAGCATATATATGAAGTCTCTTTTCCACGCGGAGTAAAACGTAAAATTGCATTTTGTCATCGCAAATAAATGGTTACAGTGAAAACAACCTTGAAAAACTCTGAGAGACATTTTTATATCAAAAGGCTTTTCCTCTAATTAACAATGGATGTGCTCTTGGTGATGGACTTTTAACACATTTTTAGAGCAAAATAAAATTATATAATCCCACAAAATATTCAAACCGATCCAAGAATTGTAGTCTTCACCACGTAATTATGTGCCTTATTACTCTCAATCATTTTTGGGTTAGCTGCTGCGAGGAGAAATTTTTGGCTCAACATTTCATTCCTCAACGGAAAATCTTTAACGGTTGGTTATACTCCCCATATTTTTGGAAAGATATCTTTTCCACACATTACTTCAGTGATAATCATTGTCCCTGTTAAAATTAAAAATACGTTTAGCTATTTAATAGGGACGATTTTTATCACTTTAGTAGAGTGGGGAAAAGATATATTTCCAAAAATATGGGTGTGATAATCAACCGCTAAATATTTTTCGTATTTTAATTTTTAGTTTCTTAATAGTTGATTTTTATTCATTTTTAAATCGGGAGAACAATGGTGAGTCACTCAACGGCCCAAACGGAGTCACAAACAGATCGTAACTTCTTCAGTCTCCTGACAACGTTCCCAGCATAGGAATGAAACGTTGAGCCAGATGATTCTCCACGCAGTAGTTAACCCGAAAATGATAGAGTGTCTTATCGCTGTGAAAACCTTAAAACAAAAAATGTACCTTATTGCAAAAGGCAAGTTAATTATAAACTATAAACAGTAATTGTTTATGTGGTTTAAAACTCTAATTTCAGGAGAATGTAGTGTCCAATTTATCCCCATTTTAATAACTCAGAAAAATTATTCGCAACCAGAGACACTGTTTAATCATCCCTCGTACACACTCATCTACATCTACATCTACATATTACCCCGCAAGCCGCCTCAATAGGCGTGTGGCGGGGGGTGTTAGGACACCAGCCGTTTAAAGATATAAAGGAAACACTCTAATGAAATTACGCCTAGCATTTATTATAGTCCCTTATTGTTCGGGGGAAAAACAAATTCCCATACCTATCCGTTCGGCAAAATATCTCTATCTATCTCATAATATCAATAATTACGATGCACGTGGATTTCAGGGGAACAGAGACGTATGCTATTCTCTTAATCCTTGTTTTTTTTTAAGTTTTATCCAAATAAATCATCACTTAAAAATTTCAAACCTATTGATTATATTTATTGTTTTTTATTTTTACTTTACTGGAATCGTTACTACTTAAATTACTCAGTTATGCCTTAATTTTTAATGGCATCTACACGGCCAATTCATCCATCAACAAAGTAATTAATTTAAGCATTAACAATGAACCTTGAAGGTTTCTCAAGCTTATTCAAAGTTGAGCCCATACTGACGCTGTAAATTGGATATAAATGTACGCTCAGATGTTTTTCCATCAAAATGCAGCTACTTTAGGGTATAGAGTCAATGGGCTTGACTTGATGAGAAAGTTAGAAGAGAAACGTGACCAAGGAGGGATCATCACGTTCCTACACTGGTTGCGAGACTCCATAAAGTGCCAAAGAAAAAAATAAAAGGGGAGAGGGGTGCACTGCAATGCCAACGCTGCCGGCGGAAACAGGGATCAACTGGCGAGGTGCCCCGTGGGAAATGAGGAATGGCTGAGGGAGGAGGGGGGTGTTTGGGGGAAGGGGGCGTCCCCTTCCTCCATTATGCGCCATTGGCAATCGATGGCGTCTTCTCTCCCGTCTTCTCCCTCTTTAAGCATCCATCCCGCCGGCTCTTCCTTCGCCCCACTCTGGCAGGCCGTTATGAATGGAAGGAGAAGAATGCGCCGTCCCCTTGCTACTACACCCCCGACCCCCACAGCCCCTCGAGGAATAGCCGGGGAAGGGGACAAGAATGGCTCGAATTCAGGGAGAGGGAGGGTCGCCTAGAGGGTGACGGCAGGGAGGGTTTAGGGAGAGAAGGGACGCTGGTGTTCCTCTTAGAGTTTAGTTTCGGGATGGCAAGGGAGTGCGGAGGACAGGGAGAGGGAAATATGACTTTTCTCGGGCCGCCCGAGGGCGAAATTGGGGCTGGCTGCGACCAAGAGAGAGAGAGAGAGCGCAAGCACATCTGCCCCGACAGAAAGTTTTGCGAGTAGTCTTTCGCCCCTTTTCCCGTCTCCGCCCCAGAAGGACGGAGAAGGGCTCAAAAAATATTTATTGGCCTTACTTGTTAAATTGGCCATTGCGGTTGAATTTATTCTACGAAAGGATCACAGGAATCTTCGGTGAAAAATTCTCTTCCCTCAAAGATTTGTTTGAGAATTAAAAAAAAGAAGGGAAGATTTACAAGATCAAACTTCCTAAAATGATGTATTTCAAGCGACTGGATGCAGCTGATATTATTCATTCCCCGTAATGAAACCGGAACTAACTCGAAACTAAAATTTAATTTTAAAAATTCAATCTTACCCTTCGCAAAGTTTTATTTTTTGATAAATTTTCCCCGTATTGGGTATGCTTTTATCTTCAGCATTCATTTAAATTATGCTTAGTGACTTACTAGGTTTGCTCAAATTTTTATAGAATTTTTCAATAAACTTCTCATGTATTTCGTCGGGAAGGCAGACTGAAACCGAGCCTCTCTGAAACCGCAGCTAACTCGACACTAAAATTTAATATTAAAAATTCAATTTTTCCCTTCGTAAAGTTTTGTTTGAATAAATTTTAGATACATTGGGTAAGCCATTATCTTCAGCATTCATTAAAATTATACTTTTTGGATAACTGGGTATTCAGAGGGCCTCCACCTGATTGAGGAATCTGAAAGTCAGTAGTTTTCTAAAATTTTTATAGAATCTTTCAATAAACTTTGATGCATTTCGTCGCGGAGTCATTCAAACGAGTCGAAAAGAGATTAAATTAATAAAGAAAGTGCATCACATACTATGTAGAAGCATATCCTACAGCATGAATTTCCCCGTTCATCTTCCAACGATGGTAGCACTATCACACCCACCATAGATAGCCCTGAAACACCAACAATATCTTTTCAATCAGCATCCCAAATTGCCTAATATTAAGAAACGAACACCCACTTTCAATTGTCTCTTAATCTTCATTCGTAATAAATTTAAAATCGAATGAAATATTTTAGGAAAACAGTTTATACCATCTAATGAAGTTATCCTTTTCTAGCCATTCATCTCTTCTTTATTCCAGTGAAAAATTTCACCCTCGGCATGATTTATCTACAATTAATGTATTCTAAGTGGAAAGGGATAATATTTCGAATAAAATTTACGCCACAAGCACTGAGATTGATTGGATCTAACTCAGCACGACGTGAAGTGAATTACGATAAGCGAGTTTCGAAGGCTGTCAGAAAATGAATTCAAAGAGAACATGCCAAGCCACCGCATGGTGGAAACAAAATTGATTTGTCAATCACGTGTTAGACTTGTTCAAGGCGCTAGCAACCCGATATCCAGTAATGCAACATGAGACCAAAGCCTTCGTGATACATTTTCCATGCTGAGCACCATTAAAGTTTAAATAAGAGCATATCGCAACGGAATTTGAAATCTTCCAAATATTTCCATCTGGCGACCAAAGGGTAAGAAATATGAGCATAAATGGAGACAGTATTGCCGTTTCAATTTGACGTATTTCACACGCTAAAGAAATGTGCCATATTTCGACTTAATAATGCGAAAATTATGGGTAAATGCTGTAATAAGTTAACAATCATTTATTCAAATATATATTAACAGTTTATTTCAGACCTATGTTCCTTGACTAACGACTTCAATGATGAAATGAGGCAGGATTAATATGAAATTGAAATTTTGAGTAAATTGGCGTGAAAATAAAATAAACATTCATATTGCCGATTCCAACTGCTGGCAAATCTCTGGAGTTTCCATGATCCACGACCACAGATAACACCTATATCACGTAGAACTTACTCATTTTCCATTCACATTTCAATGCTTTTAAGAATTTCGCTGATGAAAGTTGGTAGTACAAATGATTTGACCTCCAAATAATAATATTAGGCAGCACTTTTAAGAGGACAAAAGAAAAAAATACCCAATTGAAGGCACACATAGAAACGTTGCCTAAGTGTTGACAATCTTATTAATATACAAGATATGTACAATCCTTTATTTTCAGGGAATTTTGATAATAATTCAGAACAAATATTAGTGTTTAAAGGTAATGGAAATTAGAAAAATTACCCTCACTGTAGAAGCACCTAATACCCCTAAAACAGTTGAATGTGTGAAAGAATTTCAATTTTCCGCCAATAGCAAACGTCTGATGGTTAAATGCTTAACTAAGATAATAGATATTTATACATTATGATGTTTATAAAATATTATTACATAAATATTATTGTATTTCATTATTACATAAATTACACAAAATTAATACGATATAAGGCATTGGGTAATTAACTGTTTTAACAGGATGTACAAATCATGAGTATTTGGATCATCAATATGAGTAGGTACTGTGCAGGTGTAGGGATGTACAGATGTTTCTAAACTGTTATCATATAATTATTTTTTTTTAGAAATTCCTTCTTTTCGGTGAATTTAAGCACTCACGTTGATGTGCCGAGTAAGCATAAAGCTGGATTTATTTGAGGGAATCACTCATTTGCATTATGCGTTTCAAATCGGGATCCAATTATTATAAATACCTATTTTGCCAGAGGGAAAAGCATTTCCACTACGCAGGGAGGTATAACATCAACGGAGTTGGAGCTAACTTCAATTAAAGTAAGGCTTAAATCATCTCAAACTTGTTTATAGGTATTGAGACATGATGATATAAAAGAGTTTTAATCGACGTACAATTACGTCTATTGAATTTTGGAAAACAACAGTATTACTAGTGTACTAATACTATACTCAATAAGGTATGTACTATATCTTTCTACTTCCGTTAAAAATGTACTGCCTTCCATGAAATTAATTCTAGAAACATAGATGTTATGAGATAATTCAAGAAACATCATTGTATCAGGTTGGAACTTGATATAAATTTGTCTTCATCGCATTAATAGCCTTCCATCGCAGAGAATGTGTAGTTCCAAAGAATGATGATATTTCATTGGAAAATGTTTTCTATGGCCACTATTTTTACAGCATAATGGGATAAAAATCTCTTTGAATAAACCTATAGTAATGTAACTAATATACGTACAAACTCGCAAGCAGAATGATCCAATCCCACCCAGAGTCGCCACGGCCCATGCACGTGTGCCATACATCGCCACACGTTAAGCTCTTTCGCCACGCGTTCGTTTTGGATCCGCTCCTTCTCCTAAGAGTGGCAAAATGAGAACTTCCTGCACTTCCGTCCGCCGCCAATCCCTCCCCCTCCCTCGTACATCGCCTCCCTGTCGTCATGCGTCCCGAGGCTTAATATCTCCGTCCCCGGATGTCGCGCTGCGCTCGATCAAAAAAGCCTCTCTTCTTTCCTTTTTATTCACCCCGTCCGTTCCCCGTGATGCGCCACAGATTGGCTGGCGTGACGCGTCCTCCGTACGAACGCTCCAAATCCGATAGAGCGATCGGGAATTCCTTGGATGGTGGAGGAATTTTGGATGGAAAGATGATACTATGTGTGTCCCTAATATGCCCTTAACTCCTGCGGAACGTGGAACTAAGCGCGACGAAATGATATCCCTAGATGCGAGGGGAGGGTTAAGAGGAAGCATGGATTCTTTTTGTGCCAATTTTTTGCCATTCGGTCAAAGGCAGGTTCATTTTTTAATGACGCTGAACTATTCAACACTAAAAATAGATCAGGCGCTGCTATTAAATGACTCCAGATGGCCTGACGTGACCTGTAATCTGTCAGTCAATTAAAGAGTTCATTTGTTTTATCTTATTAGAGAGCCTTCTACTGATAAAATCATCTTTCGCCTCATATTACGAATATTTTTGCATTCACTGTACTTGGCGTAGGATGGACTGTGCTCCAGTTAACACTGGTTTTAGGAGATATATATTGACACTGTGTGATGCAAACATTGACCTTGTTTGCTGCTAATCAAGTGGCGTTGCACGTAAACAAGTAATTTAAATAATAAATTGCACTTGTGAATCAAATAATTTAAATACTATAGACAGAAATTACCATGGGTCATACACATACAGGACTACCTCTAAAAATATGAACAAGAGAAAATTTGACAAAAGACTTAAGGATTTTTGAGAACGCTTCGAGACTATCCTTTATAATACGCCTTAAGCTTTGCTATGGTTACTGAAAAAGTAGCAAATATTTCGCAACAGTTTATCATTCCACTTATGATGGTTACAGCAAAGTTACTTATAATAGTTACTATATGATGGTTACAGCCAGATTCACGAGAGAACAAAGGTACTTGCTTGAAACAACTAAGTAATGGTGCATTTAGTACTTCTGTTCCCATTCTCTAGTTCCTCAGCAGTCTATTCAGCAGCAGTTTGGGGAGTTTTGGTTCAGGTAGAGAATGCAAAGTCGGATTTATGCCAATGCCCCGAATATTTCGAGCGGTTATTAGGTAAAAGTATTTATTTGATATCCTAAAAATCTCGGGCAATGCTCAATTTGGAATTTTAACTTAGACATTTTATAAAATAATATCGTCCATCACGTAATCAAGTTAGGAGAAGTATAGTCACCTTTATTAAAGCACAGGGAAGAGAGATTCTATTATCTAGAAGCATTAGTTTGATTATATAGCTATTTATGAAAGCACGTATAAAAGACAATTGGTGATTTATGGATATAATTTAACGAAAACTATCCGCTTTTATTAGGGTAACTTCAGCAATTATCCTTAAATTACTTTAACTCATCAATCTTCTAACGTTAACTGACTACGTTTGAGGGGAATCCATATATATATCCAATCCAATCCAATCAGTCTTTCACGAGCAACGGTAGTGAACGGACGTATCTTGTGCTCTCTGCCTCACACCGTAGCCTTGACTTACCGTAGAAGTTTTTTTCGAGTGTAGCGTCGATGCCTAACAACTGTGTTGAGTGCTCCTTGGCCACTAAACGTGGTCAGAAAACAGTGGTTTGCGGTACTTGTCACGATGTATATCATCTGTCCTGTACCGTTCTCAGCGAGGCTGACTTACAGCATCTGGAGGACCTCAACCATACATGGAACTGTGCCCCCTGCATAAAAAGGAGCCGTTCTAATCGTGGAGAAGAAACTCCAGTCAAATCCTCGGGTGTCGACTCTCTGATTGACATCACTTCCACTGAAGCTTCTTCGTCAATGTTGAAGGAATTGTTGGATCGGGTGAAGGTGATTCAGGACCAGCAAAGTGAGTTAAATATCTCATTGAAAAATGAGATGAGTGAATTGAGAAAAGTTATATCGTCTGTGAAGTGTTTAATTAACGACCATGAAAAAACTATCGCCCTAATTAACGATTCAATAGCTAGCATTCTTGCTAGATTTGACAATCTTGTAGACGAAAATAAAAATCTACTTAAGAAAATTGATAATCTTGAAGTCCAATTGAATTTCGTGGAGCAGGAATCTCTCAGGAATGTACTGGAGATACACGGTATACCACTGAAAACTGGGGAAATTTTGGGAGCCCTAGTGTGTCAAGTGGGAACTTCCCTCGGGGTAAAATTTGACATTACGGACGTTGACTACTCATATAGAGTAAACGGGCGATTCAACAGCAACAAGCCTCCTGCCATTAGATTGCGCTTTACGAGGTCCAACCTCGCTCGAGAGATACTTGAGGCCCGTAAAGTAAAAAGAAATTTTTCCAGTGCAGATATTGGCTGGACTGATCTCCATAATTATTCTATATATGTTAATGAATCACTTAGTGCTCACAATCGTAAACTGTATTCTAAAGCCAGAGATCTAAAGAAATCTGGCAAACTAAAACTAAAATATTTATGGGTCAGGGGCGGTAAAATATTTGGCAGGAAGGAAGATGGAAGTGAACGATTCGTCCTGCGCACAGAAGATGATCTCATCAATCTTCAATAGCACAGGCCAAATTGTTCAACTGGAGTGGGACCCGTAAATAGTGCTTTGATTCCTTCAAGTGATGCTAAAGGTATCTTACTGCAAAGTGATTCTCAATGTTCTAAATTAAAATCCTGTTCAACATATTTTATTAATAATAGATCTTACGATCATGTAAAACTATGTCTTGTAAATTGTCAGTCCTTAACTCACCATATTGATGAATTTCGTTTTCATTTCCTTGGAGAAACATTTGACATATGCATGACCGAAACGTGGCTGAAACCTGCAATCCCAGATGATATGGTGTACTTGGCCGATTACAACCTAGTGCGTCAAGACAGGATCGGGAAAAAAGGTGGTGGTGTAGGGGCCTTCATTCACCATAAACTGAACTATTGTGTATTGAGCACTTTCCCCTCAGAGTATTGTTCTAAGCCTGAATTTATAATTCTAGAAGTCTTTGGAATAAACACTGCGAAACTTCTACTTGCTATAGTTTATCGCCCACCAAAAACTGGTCTCATAAATGAATTTGTGAATTCATTCTTAAGTTATTATCCTACATACAAAAATACAATAATTGTTGGTGATTTTAATGCTGATATGCTCTCTATGAGTTCAAATAGCAATCATCTGAGAGATTTTATACATCGTAATAATCTACATTTGGTCTCAAACCAAGCCACTCACCACACTTTAAATAGTCATACCTGCCTCGACCTCTGCATTGTGGATGACTCAGACAAAGCAATCTCCTTTTCACACACTCCTGTCCCATTTTTATCTGCCCATGACCAAATATCCGTTTCTTATAAATTCGTATTCCGGTCACCAAAACGTCCTCCCTTTACTTTCCGCGACTTTAAAAAATTGAACGAAGAAAGATTCCTTGATGACCTCTCGTCCGCTGACTGGACGAAAATGTGTCAGTCAAATGACATCGACTTCAAACTAAAAATATTCAACGAAAATATCCTAAATTGCTTTAACCTCCATGTTCCTGTGATTACATGTCAACCTAAGCGCCCAACCACTCCCTGGCTGACAAAGGACATCTCTGAAAAAATGAGGGAACGAAACCGTATTCGACGTTATTTCATTCCTACCAAAAACCCAAATTTGTATGCTCAATTTACCAAGTTAAGGAATCAGACGAAACGCTTGATCAATGACTCTAAACGAAAATACTTTGCAAGCGCTCTCTCGGGTATTAAAGATTCTAAGCGTACATGGAAGGAACTAAGGAATTTAGGTATTGTGCGTCATCGACAAAATTCTCTAGCACAAAATATTACCGTCAACCAAATCAATCTTTACTTCTCTAGTGTCTCCCAAGCAGGTCCAAGCAGTACCTCTTTTCTTCCTACTTCAGTCACCACATCTAATACTGTCGTTCCTTTTAGTGACTCAAATTTCTATTTCGAAATTATCAATACCGATACCCTCAATAAATTTATTTTCCGTTCTAAATCTAACTCCACCGGGATAGACGAAATATCATACAGAATGCTAAGAACATCCTATCATGTTACAATGCCTATAATCCTTGATTTGTTTAATTTTTTCACTACAATCTTCTAAATTCCCTACCCTCTGGAAATCGTCACTTATAACACCAATAAAAAAGGTTAAAAATCCAGTGAACCCGTCAGATTACAGACCGATATCCATCTTATGCAATATTTCCAAAGCATTAGAACGTATTGTTCATTCCCAAGTTATTTATTTTCTCTCTCAAAACAAAAAATTTGACCCATTTCAATCTGGATTTTGTCGCGGGTCCACTCAGTCTGCGCTTCTGAAAATCACCGATGACATTCGAAGTGCGTTTGACAAGAGAATGGTGACGATACTCGTGCTATTCGACTTCAGCAAGGCCTTCGATCGGGTAGACCATTTTTTTTTACTTGAGAAAATGAGGAAGTTGAATTTCTCCTGTTCGGTCCTCAACTGGTTTCATTCTTATCTATCTGACCGTCGACAAGCCGTGAGGGACACCTGCGGGAATCTTTCCAGCTGGGCCACAGTCAGCTGTGGAGTGCCGCAGGGTTCTGTACTTGGCCCCCTGCTCTTTTCTATTTTCGTTAATGACCTTCCACATAATTTAAAACACACGAAATACATGCTTTACGCAGACGATCTGCAGATATATCGTCACTTTTTCCCCAGTGAAATTGCCGACGCTGTCAACAAAATTAATGAGGATATAAAAGCCATATCTGCTTGGTCCCTGCAAAATAACTTTGTTCTAAACACAAATAAGACCAAAGCAATAATTATTGGCAGCCCCAAGATCAAAAATCGCTTCCATCATGGAAATATATCTCAAGTCTGTGTTGATGGCACCTTCATTCCCTACTCTGACTCAGTTAGAAATCTTGGGATAACTATCAGCTCAAGTCTGTCTTGGAGTAATCACGTTAATAATATTTCGCGTAAAATCAACACCATCCTATACCAACTTAAAGTGCATTCTAAATTTCTTCCTCAAGACACTAGGAAAATGCTCATTTCATCGTTGTTTTTCTCCGTTATTGATTACTGTTGTCTAGTTTACAACGACTTAAATGAAGAAGATAACACCACACTACACCGTGCACTAAATTCATGCATTAGGTTTATTTTTAAACTTCGCAGAGATGTCCACATGACCCCCTACTACAATAAACTTAGATGGCTCGATGTTAAAACCCGAAGGAAATATTTACTCGGGTTCTACTTGTATTGTTTATTTCAAGAAAAATCCCTTGAATATTTATTCGACATGTTTTCCGTAAAACCTTCCACTAGGGATATGTGCACTAGATGTGATCCTGAGTATCTTTACTTTCCTAGTCATCGCACAACGAAGTACCAAAATTCTTTCTTGGTCACTGCGTGTCATCTCTGGAACACCCTGCCCAAAAACATTAAAAATTGTTCTTCTGTTGCTAGTTTTAAGATTAAATATTATAATATGTGACTTTATGACCACTAAATGTTATTATTTTTCATATTGTTGTAATTGCTTGTATTATTTGTTTTTGCGTATTTAATAATATTATTTAGGTGCTGTATTTCTGTTGTTAACTTTAAAAATGTATGCAGATGAATTTGTTATACGGCATGATTTCCATAATACTTTGCTTTCAGCATTGTTAAAATTGTATTAATTTATATTTAATTTTTTCATTATGTTACTGTCCAAATTGTTGATTTTTATCTTCATGTTGCTCAAAAAATGTAAGTCTTAATTGCTTTTGTTCTTAAGGGGTATATCCCCAGGACAATAATAAATTATTCATTCATTCATTCATTCATTCATATTCATATATCAAGGGTGATTCACTGACGGCGTTAATTAAGAGGATGGATAATTTTACTATATTAAAGCTTCAGCAAAAGCTGTTTTCGACAACAATTACACCTAGTCAAAGATTGAAACCTATTAGACGGTGTTTTTTTAAGTAAGTAATGATTATGTCGAGGGAACATTTTTTGATGGCATACTCTTTCTTTAGAATCCTAATTTAACCTTCAGCACTATAATGAATACTTCTTTTCTGAGTCTGCCTTCTTTTATTCCGTCAGTCCAGATCTGCTCAATGAGGTTTTTGCTCAGAAAAATGTCCTCAGCAGTAGCCTGCAGCTAAATCACTCATAATCGTATTACATACATCTTAAAGATACGGAAACTAAAATACTTCTGAAGTATTAACTCCGGCCATTTTTAATTTTTATAAACTCCTGCCGTAAATTTCATGAGACGTAAAACATTAGGATACGTACCGTAAAATGAGGAAGGCTGGCAGAATGAGTCGAACCCACAAAATCTATCGCATACGTCAAATAAAAATTAGCAAGTCATGCTATTACTTCCCCATGTCTTTTCTCTTTCCCTCTTTAGAGCATATCCATTGTGACCGAAAGGCATACAAATGGGAACAAACGTGGTGTTTCAGAAATACGGACACACTAAAGCCATTAATTCTCTGGTTCGTACATTTTCCATTGATCAAACGAATACATAATAAACACCAACTACGGTGAATTTCTCCATGATAAAATCATTTGAATTGACCGGGATTCGAATCCGGATCACCCAATTGCCGGTCAGGTGTGTTAGCCAGTTATACCACCAAGTCATCTTAATTCAAGGCGAATTTCGGTTTATACAAGGGTTTATGCGAACAAGTTGTTCTCGTTGAGACGTTGTCGTGCATGATATGCCACAGTTGCGGAGAATAAATTATTTTTGAAAATGAAAATCAAATGATTGTAAAATTGTTGAGTACATAATAATTTGATCAAAATATCACGTTCCTTGGTCGCTTAGACAATATTGCAGCAGTTAAATTGCTTAAAATGTACACCAAGAGTCTCCAAAATGGTCGATATAGATCCCCCCAGGGTTGATGAGATACAAAAGAGGCGTCGATAATAATGACGACCTTAATTTCGAGCGACAATAGGACTTTTCACTCCTTTTTTACATTTAACTCATACGCCACACATTAGCACTCATGCCCTGACTGGAAGAAAACCCTATCAGGCGGGACTCGAACCCTCGACCTTCGGGTTAGCATGTGAGGACGTTACTCCACCGCCACCGAGACCGGACGATTGGGGGCCGATTGGAAAAAGCTGACGAAAAATCGCTAATTACATAAATATAATTGTATTATATCTTACATTTCGACATCATAAATCAGTTAACGTGGTCCTCTACCTAACAAAAACCTGACCTTTTTACGCCATTATATACTAATTATTTTCACTTATCTCGCCAAGAGTCAAGTAATTGACAATGTAAGTCAATTTTACCAGAAAATTACCATTATAATTGCAGCGCATATTATTACGTGTTATGAAATTATATAAATGTAATAAAATATGATTTTAACCTGAGTGTCTTATTTTGCATGTCCCATTATGTGTTAATAACAGTTAAGTATAGGGGGTTGATTAAAATTTTAAATATTCAGTAATGGGCTGGCAGCCAAAAAGTGCCCCTGGCGAAGATTACTCAGATACGTCTCTTCACACAGTAAACCTTTTAAATTGCCTAATGTTGGTAGATCCGAAAATGTTGTCCAAAGTGTTGAACATTGAATAACTTATTATTCGATGAGTCTTCAATTAATCTTTGTTTCCGTTAGCAGAAGAGGAGCTATCTTTTTTTATTTGTACTCATTGCTATCCATGTTGAAACTTAATACTCACGCATACCACACGAACGGGTAACTAGGTAGCTTATTTATCATGCTGCATCTTTTTCAATCGTTCAATCAATCAAAGCATATTCACGTGTACAAAAACACTACTCAAAAACAATGGTTAACTCGTATTTAATAATTATTGGCCAATGAGAATACAAGGAAGGCTACATGTACATGTTAACACAATAGTGATGCTTAACATGGCCGAAATAACCAAGTGTTTTCAGTAAGCTTTAGAGCCATTTTTAACAAGTCTCATTGTAATAATCTCAGGAAATTATTTGCATCCGCTGCATTTGCAAAATGAATCCACTACAAAACTTTTCCTAACTATTTTAGTAGATGATGGATTAATTTTGTTTCGTTTTTATTTGATATTAGTCGTTCAGCTCTAATCAATTGTCGGCATTCACCTAACAGCGACAATACCTCAAATGCTTTCCTCTCTAAAACTTCAATTGGCGGTCTATAGACCATCTTGAACGATTCAGACAGTAAACGCACAACCTTACAGCGAACGAATTGGAACGCAGTTGAAGTCTGAACTGCCATTGGGAATGGTATGAAATGATCCATCGCAGATTAAATTTTGTATTCCAATCGAACGAAGCGAAATAAATTCGCGGTGAGAGGGAGGCACAATAAGGGGGAGGTCAAGAGCAGAGGTCAAGCGACGACGAGGAGGAGGGGAGAGAGAGAGAGAGGAGGACGTCACGTGATGGAGGACACAGGACGTCGAGACGAAGGGTGCAGGGAGAGGCGGTCCATAAGTCCAGTCGGCTAACGAAGGGGATGGATTGCGAGTGTGGAAGCACAATTGTTGAGGATTTGCGTTTCAGTGGTAACAGGGCCCATTAGAGAAGGGCGGCCAACGGCCAAGCTGACCACCTCCCCGCCCCCCTGAACCTTCCCGAAGCATCCCTTCTTGCCCTTATAACACCCCCCGCCGATCGACGCATCGCAGGAGGAGTGGAGCACGGTGGGGGCTGAAGGGGGCAGTGTTACACGTGGAAGAGCCGTCGAGAGTAAAGCCGTTATCTCCCCTGGCCGTCCGTTAATCGGGATCACGGGGTTTACCCACGGATTAAGTGCGCGTGTTCGTGTCGATGTCCCTCGTCTCTAGCCTTCCCACACGCTGGCCTCTCCCCTCATTGATACTTTTTCATCAAGCACGGCACATAGCGCCCACGTAATTCTCATGCCTGTCGAATTTCACCACTTTCCTATTTTTCTTTAACTCACGCGTTCATCCCACGAGATGAGGGATTTAGCCAGATAATTTCATAAGTATTCACGAGGTAACCTTTAATTTTATATCAACGGAAACTTTAGGGGAAAAGAATCAGCTAAATGATAATTAAAAATTAATCACCTACGCCAATGTTGAGTAAGTGAAATAAAAAACTCCTGGTAATCCATGATTATCAGGACGGTAATCCTTGCTTATCAGGATGGAAATCCTTGACTATCAGGATGGTAATCCTTGATTATCAGAAGATAGGTTACGATGGCTGTCTGTTTTATGCCTCTTTTACTTTATTAAATCAAACTAGTTTTTCAAAGAACTGCGGAACTGGCCGCGCAGTAACTTGAACGGAGTCACCCGCTAGTGGTCACACACGGGTACTTTGACATTGTATGCACGGTACCTGTGAAGAAATCTCGCTCCTTAAAGCCTCCATGAAATTCACAGTGAAAGATGACGCCTGGGTAGCTTAACTGGTAGAGCACTCGGCGCGAAATCGGGTGGTCTGGGTTCGAATCCCAGTCCAGCGAATGATTTTTTCACCGTGAATTTCACACAATTGTGTGAAAACTAGTTTTTGACAATGTCAATAAGAAATGAGGAAATGTTTGGATAAGTAAAAAAAAACAAATTTTCTTATTGATAATTTCCAAGCTAAAATATAAATAACTTTGCCAACAATCACTGTAAGCCAGTTTAAAGTGGCCACATTAGACATTTGAGTTAGTATTTTTCCCTAGTAGGATGTAAAAATGGAAGAAACAAACAAAAATGGGAAACCAATGAAGAGCGTTTTTTGTATCATTAACAGAGCAAATGGCAAAAAAATCGAAAATATTAATGGATCTTGTTTCCCTCACTTGGCAGCTCCCACGGTTATCCGAGAAGCAACTTTTTTGGTAGCAAGACCTGCACGACCTACATTTTTACCCTGCGGAGTGCCACCAGCCAGCGCTCGCCAAAAAGCGCCCCCCATTCACAGCTCGATAATACCCTAAGACGAGGGGCTTATGACGGTAGCCAGGGTAACGATGGGACACACAAGTATCCTTGCTAACGGATGCAAAACAAAGACACTTTGGGTTTCGAAAGCTGATCTGTTAACCGAAGTAAACAGCCCATTCTAGTGCCGTTATACGGATGATAGAGGCTCATAAAGGCAGCAGAGGAGACAATGAACGAATAAGTATTTCCAAAGGCCTCTTAAAGTTCCATATAAATAATTAAAGATAAGAGTGTTTTAAGTACAAATTGGCATGGGGTTAGGTCCAATAGCTACTTGTACCTCTTAGCAATTATTCCCCGGTCACTTCGAAAGCAAACAAAAAGGAGCCATGAAAATTAATGAATATTACAGGTGATCTTATTTCCGATGATTTTTAATGCGAATTCATCATGATAGACTAGAAAAAGGAGAGTTATACAAAAAATTAATTGAATATGGAACAGCCTCGAAATCAGGAATTTTCAGCAAAAATCGCTATAAATCGTAGCGACTCCCAAATATTCAATTAAAAATTACTTCGGACTTGTTTTACAGCATGCGACAGACCATCAGCCTCATCAGACTGGGCAAACTGAAAATACCATTATTGGGTGAATGGAAGCACTACATTCCTTGTTTACCAAACATTCACTAACAAACCATCTTAAGCATTTATCAAGAATTAGACCAAGCTTAGTTTTTAAGATAAAATCCTATGAGCAAAAGAAAACTAATTTATAGCATGTACGAAAGTGATAAACGAAGAAAAGGATCGGTTTGAAGTGCAAGAGGTTCGACTTCCGGCCAAACCAGAGACAAATTCTTCATATGATTCCGATCCCTACACGAGTGCTCTTGTGGAGAGTAATTCAGGTGTAGCACTCCATCCGTTAAATATGACATTAAACTTTGGACCCCTTGGCGCCTTTCATGAAAAGAGTAGTCTAATGCCGACGCCGGGTTTCTCTCCATCAATTATACAATCTCCTTCCTTTCCTAACCAAACTACCTTCACTTATACCTTATGGTACAAAGGACCTCAGTACCCGGTCGCCACATCCCCCGGATATCCTGCCTAAAGTAAAAAAGAACACACCAAATGAAAAATCTTAAATATTACGTTAATTGCTCCATCATTGCGCCGGGCGAAAAAGATGCGTAGCCAAAATAGTACCTGATAAAAAAAACTGGAAAAAGATATATTTCAAAGAAAGTTATCCGCACACTTCACTAAAGAGGTCACCTCATATATTAGCTCCTCATTACTTCCACGGATATGGAAATTTCTAAAATGAAATCATATAAACGATTATAATTTGATTGATCTAAAATGGAAGCCATGTTAATGTTTAGGCGAATATATATGTACTCATTCCCCAGATCTTGACTCTTTATAGCCGTTCATGATCACCATCTGACATTTTTGTGCATATGCAAGGCCAGTATACACTGGTACTTCGCAAAACACTTTTTGATTTGACTCACACAAACGACTTTTTGTTCGGATAGGATAAGTTTCGTAAAATTCTAGAATGAAAATTATATTGAGAAAAGATTCTCTAAATTTCAACGCACTATTCTATTACTTTCGGAGTGACTTTCGGTGTCTCATAGAATGGTTCCAATTATCTTCTTCTTGTTTATTCTAATAAGTTTTAAGCTACAACACCCTTATCAGATACCCTATCAATCTGCAGGGATTCAGCAGAGCTCTCTATTAGGATATTTTTTCGATCACTGGGTTGGAGCGAAAGAGGAGAAAGGTACACCATTTTCCGATATAAACTTACATCAGAAAATGGTGTACCTTTCTCCTCTTTCGCTCCATTCGATTACGCAAGAACCTAGAACTAGTCAGATTGTAGAGTTAATGTGCGTCAAATTAATTAGTCGTACGAACCAAGCAAACTCGTATTTTCTCCGGCTTTCTTGGCAGCTGGCGACCGAAGAAAAGATGAGCAATGATTATGAAGAGCCTTGCTCAATGACTACATCAAAACGCTCAATAAGAAAGCTAAATTAAACCTGATACTTTCGATGATAGCTATTGCCAGCCAGAATTATTATGCCGTGGAGCAAGTTTGAGTGTAATCAAAGTGTGAAACTGAGAAAAAAAAGCTTCACTTGGATATTCACAATTGGGTATTTTCCACGTATTTATAACTATCGATATTCTGATTCTGTTACTTGAACTTATTGCACTTGTTAAAAGCTTTCTTATCGAATTGTGTGAATTTCCGTTTTTTAAAGCTAAAGAAAGTCGAAGGCTACGAATGCTCCGGAGCACACTCCGAAAACAACCGAATGACCTGTGACGTCATGTTCGCTGTTTATAATTAGACCCAGGTGTTTCCTTATGCTTAGAACAAAAAACAGAATGCAAGACCTAAAACTAAATCTACATTAATTGGACGCTTGATGTGGCTATATGTAACTGATGATTCGCACGAATGAACGCTTTTTGTCAAGAATTAAATGTTTGTTAAAGCCATTAATCTTCAACGAGATACCTCAAATTCATGAATTCATCGTAATTATCATTCTGACTTTGAACCCATGTTGGAAATCACTCCTCCAGAATTGATGCTTTGGTCTCAGCCTTGAATATAAATATTTTTACGAGACAAAAAACTTCTTCCTGAAAACGATTTTCTTCTTTATCGTTATATTACAGCATTAATTCTTGTTAGCACCCGTGGTTACTATAATCGTTTTAATATTCCTCTTTATGCATAATTAGTGAATCAGGCAGCTATATGACAAAATATTTAATTTTCAATACAAATTTACCAGCCGTTGCGATGAGTATAGGAGCGACGAATTGATTCAACAATCCAATCGTCATTGGACCTTCCTGGCAGCTCCGCAGTACATCTGTCCAGCCGGGCAAACGGAAGAACTGATTATCATATTTATCAACGACTTAAAACTTAGCACACTCGGGTATTCTTGGCTATAACAAATATTTTACATATTGGAGTTGATCCTTCAAATCCCCTCACAACCTCCATCCCTTGACCAAGATTTTCAGACAAACCACCAATATCGGAGCCTATTGAAAGGTCTTATTGTTAGACGGGAGAGTTAAATAGATGTTAAAAATCTGTTCAAGTGTTATCAAGATCCATTCTCTCTGAAATTTAAACGAGAGAAGGGCTTAGCAACATGGGCTTGTGATTTTATGTTTATGTTTTGGTCGAGTAAAAAGCTTGAGATAGTTATGAGACTAGACAATAAAAGAATAAGTTTGTTCATTAGCTCAAAAATAAAGAAGTATTAAACGAAATTGTAAACAGACAATTATACGCGAGAACATTAATATATTAATTCCTTTTAAAGAAGAATGTCAACCAGTAGAAAATGTCTATTTCAATAGGCTACAGCATTATGAAGCACTCAAATAAAAAAACCGTGCCTTAAATTTTTTCCTTGTTCTTTTGATAGTCAATAATGGCGCGTGGCAAACAGTTAAAAAATGATAATCCTTTATTTACTAATAAGCGTTTGTATGCATGCAAAATATTTTCTGAATCTTTTTTGTACGAATCAAATATAAGTTTAAACATGGATCAGTTACTGCTGCAAAGATACACTCTGATTTCCTTGACTGAATGTCGATCTACCTAACACAGCGTCTCCGACTTGTAATTATACAAAATACATTTTCTCTTCCGATTTGATATTTTAGAATACAGCAACCCAATGTATCTGAGATCAAGAAGGCTTCATAAACAAGAGTCTTTGCAGTTTTTTTATTTGGATAATGCAGTGAAACACAATAACACATAGTTTTTCTAACACTACACTTTTTTCCCCAAGGATGGCGTGACTTTTACTGGGCAAAACTTACCAACTCTAAAACATAAGCGCTCATTTGCTCCATAAAATATTCCTTTTCTACTCTTCTGCCGGGAAAGAAAATAATTTTTCATCTGTTCGGCTTGATGCAGCATATTCATACTTTTATAGCGTCCACACTATGCAATTATTATTCGTGTTGAATTTCATCCATTAGCCTCGTCATATTTTTCTTTCTAAGTGTATTTGGACAATGAAAAAATTTAGACGTTACAGTAAGATATATCAATATGAAACTAATTTTCCAAAATTAAATCAAAACTTACTTATTTTTTAATAATGATCTGTATTCAGAATTGTCTCCGTGAAAATCAAATATAATCACTAATTTATTGTACAACTGATGAGAGAAGCTAAGCCTACTTTTGGGCAGGGAGTCTTCTTTTATTAGGCAGCATAACAAATATATATTTACAATATATAAGACATTTGAAATTCTACCTATACCAGATACGATAGCAGGTTTAGACAGGTATAATATCTGAATGAATTCCTCTCGGGTTTCCAACCGGGTTAAGGTCTGCATGATGTACGCCGACGTTTCGTTGGGAGACTTTCCCAACATCTTCAGGGCTGATTATCATCATTAGCCCTGAAGATGATGGGAAAGTCTCCCAACGAAACGTCGGCGTACATCATGCAGACCTTAACCCGTTTGGAAACCCGAGAGGAATTCATACAAATAATTCACCGGGGAAAACTAAGATTCTTCAGGTATAATATCATTCGAAAAAAGAAAATATTTTTTTCTGCTTTTCATTAATGATGTAATGAATAAGTAAATTATTTTTAAAACTATTTCTCGGCTCTATAGTTAAAGCCTTCTCATAAAAAATGCATTTAATATGGGTGGTATGTTTTGGTTAAATATAATACGTGGGTTGTTTTGTGCCAAAATGACTATTTATTGTCACACCAATACCTCGTTGGCTCGTGAGCTAGCAATTACTTAACGAGTCGTCAATAGTAATAAACTGTTGTGTAATGACAGCCTCCAAAATGAGTAGACCAGTGGTGACGTATGGCGGGAGGTCATCGACCGTGTGTTGTGTATGGAAACCCTCGTCCATTGTGACTGTGAGTGGTCGTCTAATGACAATGATTTCTAATGAGGCTGAGCATCCTACGCTCAGTGGACGTTAGGCGAACCAGTGGTGACGTATGGTGGGAGGTCATCGTCCACGTGTTATTTCGTGGGCGATGAGGAATAGCAAACAGAGTGTTCGGGGAAGTCAGTCTGGGACTTACAACGGTGATGGACTGTTGGACTGAGTCCCTGTGGTGGTGCCCAGAATTCGCGGGTTGAAATAAATTTTTGTAAATTTCAGATTAAATTTTGGGTTTGTTCTCTGAGGCCACTTGACACTATTCCGACCGACTATATTCCAATACCCACCTCAATCAAGAACCTCCCTTTCTTCTCGTAAGGCAGCCGCTCAACTCACTGGGTATCTTTTAATTGTCGCCAATTTCCACGCGAAGAAGCAGCGATACGACAGTAGGCGTTCTTCAAACTCAATCTTCTTCAACAGATAATGTTTTTTTAATCAAATTTACTCCGAAGACTACCAATTCAGTTGAATTTCATAATTAAACGATATTCCTAACCCCCCAACAACTAATAATATCAAAGGGAATACATGACCTTCTTTGCTATCTCATACCTTACTAACGATTTCAAATTTGTGATTAAATGGCGAAAAATTATTACCTATGTATGTACATTATATAAATAGCTATTTATTAATTTAATCATTAAGTTTGTTTTCTCAGATGCTTCGGTATTTTATGATATTTATTTTAGATCTACCTTAAATATGTATTATCCATTAACACTTTTTTCCACAGATTAATCATTTTTGTCCAACAGTTCATCGCACTGACACCAATTTACTGACCAATTTCTTAATATACTAATCAACAGACCAGCAATCCATATTCCTCTCATTTCTTACCTCCAAAGTCAGCATAAATTTAAATTGATAACGTTTTAAATACCAAATATAAAATATAGTTACCAAAATTTAAATTGTAAGGGGCAAGACTTCTGCTTTGTGATTTTTCCAGCGTAAGGGTGCTTACGCTATCATTTCATATTTTCGTTTGAATGAGAGGGCTAACCTGACGACAAATTTTACCCTTTTATACAGAAGGTGAATTTGTGGGTTAAAGACAGCAAAACGGAGAGAGGATTCCAGTGCTTGTAACGAGTAGCCGGTCTTGATATTGCTTTGAACGAGTTTAGTTTAAATAATTAATAGTACTTCAAAATATATTCGCGAAAAACAGCGTTCTGCGCATCATTAGATATGCACTTACTATTGATGGGAAATTGATTACAGGAAAATATTCAATAATTATTCTATATTAGTTACTTTGTTTTTAGGGACAATGATAAAGATTGTGTTTTACCTCTTTTCTACTTTGATCAGCACAATTCATGAATTTAATGATATATTTACTCCTAATGACTTGTATTCCTAAGCATGTAAGTAACTTCATAAACTAAATGCAAAACGGTGATAAATAAAATGGCTAAAAACGTAATTTATTTGCAAACTTTCCCAAACCTTAAATCAACACAAAAGCGAATACTAAAAACATAATAAGATTTAGCACATAATTATTTCGAAAAAAAATTAATTGTAAAATATATGATTAATATATTTCCCAGCCAAAGAATAATTAAATTCACCTGGGTGTTAACGCTCAATATTCAACCTCATTCCAAAATAGAAAATAATTACGTCATGAAGAAAAATTAACACCTAACATAACTAAAAATTTTTCGATTATGTTTATTTTTTTGAAACTGCGTACAACCATCTATGATAAAACTATCTCAGAAGTTTTGAATTTGACTAGAAATGAAACTCTTGAACTGAGAGTAAGATTGCGTTTAAATTTCACAAATGCAAATGTTTTCTCCTTCTCAGGAGTTCTGTCTGTAGATCAAGAAGAACATACCGCTGGATATTTTACTTCTCATAGGGATATCAAAATAGATATCAAATTAAATATCTAAAATAATTTGAAAAAAATTAAATAATTAAAAGTTATGAAATTGAACAACTCACTCGTAGGCGTACAGAGTAAGTTCTTGTATTTGCATGAGTTACCTGAGAACCACGCGAAAACACAATTCAAAATCGGAGCATTAATATTATTTTGCACGGAAAGTGTATAATTTGGAGTGTGTCACTCTATTAACGTGACAATAATATTTACATGGACAATATAATTTATGCTATAGACAACAAACACATGCATATAGGTAGATTCACGTCTTTCCAATCAGCAAAAAAAATAATTAACTAAATACTACTGCTCGGAAATGTACGTTCTTCACTCAGTGTGGCGTATTTCGTTCACAAAACGTTCCTGGACCAATAGGAAATATAGATCATTTATAACGCCGTGAATATTTTATGAGTGATTTGCTGCGTCAGAGACTAAATTTTTCCGGCTTCATATCCAACTAATGCGCCATATATTACGGCCCGCAAATGTTAACCAACTCCGTACACAGCTGTAAACATTGGGTAAATCCATTATCTGCGCGAATTCTTTTTTGATACAACTTCATTGCGTGCTTGCACGAGGACGAATTTGCAGCCATAAGTAGCTTTCAACTCTTTCCATAATGAGCAATACGACCTGCAAAACAATTTTTCGTCGATAACCCAAATATTCATTATGCAATCTGCCGTGGAGATTCATGAGAAGAGGGTAAACATTGAACGCATTTTTATACCTCTATGGTGTTTTTACTCAATCAAGTATGGAAACAAATTGTACATCAGATATTTATCGTTGAAATATACACCTGGGACATTTGCTTTCGCAGAAATATGCAAACAGCCAATTCCACAGGCCTCGAATTCAATCATTTTTTCACTGCTGCGCAAAGATAGTAACAATTTTCTAATTGAAAGGCCAGATGGTTAGCATATTAATTGAAACATTACCAATAATGTAAATGGTGAATTAAAGGACTGAAAAACTGGTTCGTTATGTACGTTTAGATAATGGCGTCAATTAGCTTAAATTTCGAACCTAAAAATATGCAAATGGCTTCTCTGCGTTTGCTGGAACACTTCTTTGGAATTTTAAACTTTTTCATGATGCACACATAATTATTCAGCTTTCATGTATCCATTGAAGTCACCTCAAATGCTATGTCCATGCATATATATACTATAATAGTTAACTAGGGAAAATAAACTGTGTCAAATAATTTAAAGCTACTTCCGCATTTCAAGAACATTCAAGAATTCATTATGAATTGACATAATCATTTTCTTTTAACTTTTTTAACTGAATTAATATAAGGTAGCAATGATTATTCATAGTAACTACCGCTAAAATCATTGTTAAAGAATGTTTGGCAAATGTATTGAGCCTCTTTTAGAGCACTAATACTTAACCGGTTTTTAACATACAATGAAGGTCATTAAAAAATTCGCAAATCTAGTCTTAGGATGGTAGCACAATGTTTGGTTACGGCCTATGTCACGACCAGTGGCATGCCCAAACATAAGAATATGACAGGCTCTAAGCAAAAATTATGCCACTGGACATAAGATAGTTCATTTTTTTATTCAAATGTTTCAGATAGTATGAAAATGACAGCTCAAACAGGATAATCATTTCCCTAAGACGGTTTCCTCGACATACTTTACCACGCGGAAAAATAGAATAGTTTCCTTAACCGGATGTATGGTTCTCCCAACCATAGCCTATTGAAATATGTCAGCCAGCCATAACTATGGTGACCGTAGCCATAGCCTATTGCTAAACACCCTATTGCTGCTGTAGGAATCCACTATGGCTGTGGCAGCCATAGTTCCAGCTGAGCTCTGTTGGTGTGCTAGCCCCAGATATTGATGGGTCTGCCATAGTTATAGGTGATCGGAGAGGATGCCTCAAATATGCCCTGGTAGAATTTTTTGCTCTGTAACTGGGATGGAACTGGGGTGTAACTGGACTGGCATTTAGACCTCTGTAACTGGCGTGTAAATGGGAATGAATTGAAACAAGCTCCACCCGAGTTGCACCCCAACTACAGATCAGCTGCGATGGAACTGGGGTATCTTGCCCTTGTCAAAAATTTGCCTTACTTCAAAACGCTGATCTTCAATCCAGAAAATACTTTTATCTTTGGCTGTTAAATTTTTATTTACGGGGGCAAAATTGTAACCATCGAAATAATTTCCTTTCTTGGATCCCAAAATGAAAATGATATTTATATCCTACAAATACAGAATCAAATTATCAACATACAACTCATGTCGATTTTTTTTTCATTTCGACTTTGATTCACACTGCCGATCATATCAATATCAATATGCGGTAATAACTACCTACCCGACCGCATAGTTCGACTTATATCTCACATCTACCTATGTCATGTCTAACCAGAGACTGAAGGTTACACTTCAAGAAAGTCGTGGCCATTGTCGTCGCCAGTCGTGGCCATGTGGCCATTCCCGTGCGTAAAAGTGACAGCGAGAACTAATTTTTAAATTTCCATGCCATGATAGTTTGAGGAAATACCATCCAATCACGATAACAGTTATCAGGCCTATATTAATCGAAACCTATGTTGCATCATAGGATGAATATTAAGTCAATATTAATGAGAATAAACAAGATTATTTCCAATTACCAGACGTTTTTTCTTGTCACTGTTGCTGTGACAACTATAACTATATCCATGCAGCAGCTAGAGGGAATTGTCAGCTGAGCAGCATAGTATGCCTGGGGAGACCAGAGTGGTACGGTGTGGGCGAAGGGACACTATATCTAGCTGCTGCAGTCCTATTGCTCGTAGCAATGCACTATGGTCGTCACATACATATCGTCTAGCTGCTGCACCACAGCATATTGTTCTGACATCACTTATCTTTGTTAATGCACCAATACTGACATTATCAATAATACTATGGCTCCCCCAACCATAGCTTTTTTTTGCGTGTATCCATATTGGCATTTTAGATATTATTGGCCGAAAAAGAAATGAACTGCTAATTTTGAACATCTCGTCAACATCATATTGGTAATGTCATAAGATCTTAGGTGGTTCTATTATTGCTGTGCAACGTACAAATACCATCAGCACCTAATGCCAAACTTCCGTTTTCCACACAGGAGCTACGTCTAAACGAGACTAGTGAAAGTCAGTTCATCTCACATCATCAGTAAACATCAGTCTGAAGATTGATTTTTGCTTTAACTCTCCACTCTCACATCACTTAATCGTTTCTTTCCTACGAAAGTCCTCACATTGCCTACCTCCATAATTTTCCTGATGTATTCCATCGATGGCCTCACTTGGTAATTCTTCCCATCTATTTCCTCTCCCACTTTCAAGAGGCTTTTCCAACGTATACTTTCTTTGATCAATTTTCTCTTTTATCTCTAGGAGTTTTCATCAAACATGTTTCTTCTCTGAATCATGCGGCATCATAAAAATAGTTGCAAGATCAGATGAATTAAGACACCATCGTAAATGAGTGGCCATAGCGCAAAACCTAATAGATATTTAGTGATAACCGAAGGAGATCCCTGTGGAGGCATCCGCGGCTTCATAAATTTGAAGATGTAAGGCAATCACAACGGACCCGACCCATATGGATAGTGTTTATAAAACTGTCAAACCGCATTTCCACTTCACTGACCGGAAGAAGCCGACTGCAACGCCGGCAAAACTGTATTCCAAGCACAATGGGCCTACGTGGACTGAAACCAGGAAGACTTATTTCTTCAAACCAAAGAAGATATTAGCCAGGCGCAGCTGTGTTAATTATAGCTGGTGTAATATGGTAATCGTAAAGGGCAATAATTATCCAAGGTAAAAATCCAATCATCCGCTTTCTACAATGATTTTATAGATGGGCACAACCATAGGCGTATCTAGAAGCGCCTGAAAGGGGGTGGGTTACCACCACTGAAGGGGGGGTTTTACATGGAGGGTATTCCATGCCCCCTATGTTAACTTTTTTATCAATGGGGGGGTTACAATCCCCAAACCCCCCCTGGAGACGCCTATGGTCACAACAGAGGGCCCCTCCCTTATCTATCGTAATGGATTAATGCATTTTCGTTACAGGAACTAAGGCAACTACGGCAACTAAGCCTATCATAAACGCATTCCTCGTCCTCAAACGACACACCCATTCAAATCCGTAGGACACATTTTGAGGATACCGGGGCAAGCAACGGTATAAACTTTTACGGAGTCACCCGCAAGTGCACATTAGTACGACACTCCACAGAGGAAAAATCATTCGCCTTGACCGGTATACGAATGCGGAACCCTCGATTTCGCGCCGAGTGTTTTAACCAGTTAAAGTTACCGAGGCGTCCTCCTCCCCTGTGGATTTTGAGGGCGTTATAGAACGAAGTTGTTTTGGACTGCCGGACATATGATGGCGCTGAGGCAGTCCAAGGCGTGCGCTGAGCGCCACAGTCCACATGGATAAAGCCAAACGGAACACAGTGAGGTGTTCGCTCATGGGTCCAGGTCAAGTCGACCCTCCAGATACTAAGGGACAATTCAATTATTACGTAACACGTTTTGGGGGGAGGGTTGGGATCATCTTACATTGTCTTATCTAGGGGGGCAGGGGGTCTGAGACCATTTCAAGTAAGATTTTTGTACCTCTAAAAACGTTAATTCGTTTTCGAAAGAAATTTAGCAGTGACATGGAGCATCCGCTCGTTAATGGCGTATTTCCCGTATCTCACCACTACACCAATGCTCGTATTCTGTCGCCTGACTGACTAGCTACCTCCAAGCTCAAGGAATGTGATACTCCAAAACTGCATAACTATATGATATCCAGTGCTCAAAGCTATACGATGGTTTCTATGGAAAGATGAAACTGCAGAAAGCGAGCATTTAACGATGAGTAGATTGGATCTAAATATTTTCTCAATTATTGAGTGAGTTTACTATTTGGGATAGGTTGAAATAAGACAAATAAAGTAGCCAAACTAGATATAACAGAACTATATAATCTCAATTGGAATAATTAATATTCATTTTTAAATTCTAAAGATCAACCATGAATCACAGCGCAAGGTGGTGTACTCATCCACTTTACGGTCTCTCCCCTCCCCACATTTCTGACTGCTGCCTTGAAAAGTGTTGTCACAAGGTTACTATTTAACCCGCAATAAAGTTCAAATGTAAGCAATTTGATGGTATGAATACTTGCAGCATTGTAGAGGCAATGGTTCAGTTACATTGAGTTAAAGTATAAGCCTTGGGTGTAAGAAACACCCCGCGCAACCTTCCTCACGTTAAACTCTGTAGTATTGTCGACGCGATGTTGGCGAGTATGAAACGTATACAGACGTATTGTAACAGCTACGCTACTTTGAGTGAACCCCGCCCCCTCCCAATCGTTACCCACCGTAGTATTTTAGGCAATCCCCTCCAACCCCCTTAAGTGGTAACGTAGTTTATGCACGACCCCTAAGTAAGCGGGCACGGAGCATATCGCACGCAGACACACCCACAAACCCATTGAATCTTCTTCATCCAAGAGAGGGGAGGGCAGACGGGTGGGAACAGTTGGCCCCATCTCCCTCAACCCTTGCACACTGGCCACCTCCCGTAAAATCCCAGCAAACCCGTTTCGGTGCCTCGACCACCCTCTCTCATCCCTCCACCACGCACCAAATTCACCCCCTCCGGTCGCGCTCCATTCCGCCCCGTTCAACCCTCCAGGACTCCTTCGCCAACGAGTCCCAAGCGGGCGATCCATTTCGACGCTGGCCCCACCTGCTTCTCCTCCGCCCACACCATTTGCCTCCCTTCCCCCACCCCTCTGGCGAATCTTCTTATTCCCTGCCTCCGATTATAAATATGAACTTGAAGTGGGGGCTCAAGAGAATGGATGTCTTTTGAAGGGGAACGAAAATGCTTTGGAAAGATACGCAGGTTGTGTGCAGGCGGGGGGGAAGATTCCTTTAAAATTTATTTTAAATCCCTTCCGAGAATCCCGATGCCTTTACTCAGATTTTTACCGCTAATTAGCGAGAGGATGCTTTATTCAACAGTACGGCCAAGTTATATACAGACAACAGATAATTTTCATCCCGGATGAGTAACAAGAGTCCCTGACATTTTATACTGGGATTCGAATAACAGCTCATCAAAAATCAGTGAGTGCCAAGAATATGATACGCCTTTTCATTTTTCAACGAGCATTATTTTATCCTCCTCGTTATTTTCACTTTTAAAATATACATAAAAAAATTCTTACAAAAATATTAACGAAAATAATATGAAACTACGGAGCTCAAAAATAAATGAAACACAGAGAGGTTATTTCCTTCCATAAAAGTGACTGTAAAACAAGCGTTTGCTACCCAAAACTGTAGTATTGTTTTATATAGCTTAATCCTGGCATCTTACGTCGGATATTGCAATAGTCACGGTTAAACTACATTTGGAAGGTTAGTGCCAACAAACTACAAGATCAAGGGCATCAGTCCTGCCCCGCGGATGAATGAATTCAGGCCAACGAAACACTTGGACAAACTTTACCAGCATCCTGAAATTCAAGGGCCAGACGGATCATGTATGATTATCAGAAATAATAAAAAAAAATATTAGTGAAGACTTGGTAGAAAATACAAATTTTGACTGAACATAAAAATCGATGAGCCGCGGTACCAGCCTATTTTTGCAACATTCTACCGAAGCTAATTTCCTTTACTTAGCAAAACGTCTGACAATTCCGTTTCCTGGACTATTACTCACGATCTCGATTCAAAATGTACGATCAGAAGTCACGCATGAACGCCAATGGCTCTAAGGATTGGTTCATGCTATTTTTCGTGTCAAACGCTTTGGAGAAAGACACCCATTTTATGGATTCGCCAGTGAAATGAGACAGTTCAAGCTTAATTAATCTCACAGAAGAACACAGCGTATTTGCGCTTCTTGTCGCTTCGGGGAGTTCGCATTTGGCTTCCGTTTGTGGTACCGACACACGTTGCTTCGGCGTATAAGTCGAACATTTCTTCTAGTTATTTCACCACCAATTCATAATCATATTGCCGGATACAGTTTCTTAATCTGTTCATCGATACAATAATTCATGAAATTTACTTGCAGTAGTATCAATTTCGTTTTTTCCAGCATATCAAACGCCAAGTTTCAATGCATGATAGAGGTGAAACTTTAGAGGAGTTCCGTCACGAACACGCAACCTTTTAGTGTTCCTAATCTCTTTTTAATGATTTTTACCTTCCTGGAAAAAGTTTCGACATTTATTCTCACTAAGCGATAACACAGAATTGAAAGAAAAAGTAAAAGTATTCATACCCGTTCTGCCTTGGCCAGCCGAAAATGGTAGAGGATGGGAGAGGATGAGGAAGGAGAGAACACCGTTCACTCCTCCGTGAATTTGTCGTCCAATTCCTCGATGAATCCGTAGGAAGCCCGTTTGACATTTTAACATCTGTAACTAACCAACACAAACCTCGAAAATCAAAGGCGAAGAGAATGATATAGAACGATTGACTGCATAAACTAGCACTTTGAGTTCAACAGGCCCGGCCCGAAGGGCCAAAGAAATGTGGCGTAAATAACCACAATTTTCAACTTATTAACATTTGATTAAACAAAAGTACATGACAATAATGTCTGGAGCGGCAGCGGAAGGACAAGAGAACTCCTCGCAGGGGGTTGATTTCGGGTGGAGGTGGCCTTCACGAGCAGCTAGGGAGAGGGTAGCGGAAATCAAGGTGAAGAGAGATATCCCATCAACGACTGGTGAGGATGTGAGCACGATGGAAAGTATAGAGAAGCAGATAACAGCAGAGTCCACGTTAAAGCTGTCCATAGAGAGGGAAATGAGGGGAGGGGCGATAATAGCTCCACCACAAGCACATTAGGAAAAAAAGGCCTAGCGATAATAATATTGGCGGCCAACATAATTACCGAGCAGACTCACTTCAACCTTTATCACCGCTTCCATAAAAAAAATAATAAAAAAGACTGTACGGCCTTTAGAGCAATCATCCTCAGGAGTAACACCACGGAAGTTTTCCCGAAAATATTGACGTCTGTCTCTATCGATAGCGTGAAGAAAAATTGCAAAATGCAGTTCACCTTCCGTTGTGGCCTTGGTGCTCGAGAGGCGTCATTCATGGTTCAAATACTTATACAAGTTACTCGGTGAAGTGTATGGATGATTTATAGACTATACGAAGGAATTTGACTGATATCAGCATGAAAACCTGGTGGAAATCCCGAAGAATACGAGTGTTTCACAAATAGATCTCCGCATTAACTGCGACCTCTACCGGGGCCAGAAGGCTGGAGTGAAAGAAGGCGACAGGCCCTCAGACAATGGAGGTAACAACAGGGGTTCGACTAGGGTTCCAATTGTATATTTGTTAAAAAGAAACGGGACATTTGCATTTTTCACTTTTAAAAAACTGGGGCATTTGGTAAAAAAGTGGGACACATTAGAAAATAAGAAAGAATAATGAAATTAACCATGCCTGTATGATGAATCAATCGCCCTTACTAACGATTATAACAGAATTTGACTGATTAAAGTTCATCTTTACACGATACATTGCAAATACAAATTTTTATCACAATTATGAACCTGATCAAGAAGTCTATTTTCCTTAAATATTTAGGCATGAGAGTCAACACTAGACAAAACCTTAAAATAAGTCTTTACAATGAATGAAGTATGTACTGTTACGTTTGATGAAGGGAAATCCTCTTCTAATACTATCGTTAAATAAGTGTGTACGTTTAGACAAAATACAAACAATGTGCAACACTGAGTAGCAACCAATTTACAATCTAGCAACGTCGGCACTAAACTGATGTCACCTCATATGCAACAGGGAACCGCGTGAATGTAACACTGCCAGCAGAAGCATGGAGAAAAAAAGAGCGCCGTTATTAGAATAACAAACTTCTTAATATATCTCCTCAAAGTTTCATGAATCCGCCCCCAGGAGTGCTGCATAAGTAAAATGGAAAACCCATTGCAATAATTTCAGGTATGATACTTACAAAAGAAAAAAGTGGGACATTTGGAAAACGGTCGGGACACCGGGGTATTCTATAAAAAAACGGGACTGTCCCGGGAAAAAACGGGACGAATGGGAACCCTAGGTTAGGCAGGTCCGCGTTTTATCTCCAACTTTATTCAGTTTGCATTCACAAAACATCTTTAGAATAGCCCTAAACGGAGTCCAAAATTGGGAAAAATTTAACGAAGAAGTATTCAGATAGCCTGGAGGGACAATACCTCACTGAGAGGGTATCAGACATTAGCCATGAATGTGAACTGTGAAATGAGCATGGAAAAAAATAAATGCATGTCAATTCGAAGTCCACCACTCAACTAAATGCTCCTCAAATTGATAGCAACTCCGCAAAATAATTATCGAGCTTTATTTATAATTATTTATTTATATCAACATATATATGATTGATATAATGTATATCAACGAGGACTGGAAGAGATCGATAAAGCCAAAGCGACTCGAGGTTAACAACTATGGAGTCTCTGCCCACAGGGAGAAATATTAGCATCTCATTATAAAGGCACATCCTCAACGCTACGTCTTTTCGACTTTATTGTACGGCCTGTGGTATTGATCCTCTCACAAACCATGGGAAAGAAGCCTTTAAAATGTGGCTCAACACACTTATATTAAGGATCTCAATTGGTGGATCATGCGACGGCTGAAGAAGTTCTCCGCATAATGGGTTCTCTAATCCTAACTCATGTTGATCAGCGTAAATTACAATATCTAGGAAATATAATCAGATATGAGAATAAATATTCACTTATTTAGTTGACTATCCAAGGGAAGTTTGGAAACGGACGAGCTCTGTTATAAAAAGGATTTCCAGGCTTTCCAATCCGAGAAAGTGGTACTGAGGAAAATTGGAGGAACATTTCCGATTTGGATCGAGCACATCAGACAATGGCATGACGATAGCCAAATTCCGTAACGGATAACGTAGAAGAAAAAGTGAGCACACATAAACCAGGAAATTAAGTAATACACTAAGAGAATTTTCGTGAATATCTTTGATTTCATCGAAGTAACGTATTTTCAAGAGGAAATCTTACTGCAGGAACATTTTCTGCAATGCGTCAAAGTCCTCCTGCGAAACGCTTAAATTATTTTAATCGGGCTAACGCTCCATTGGACATTCCCTTTAGGAAAACCGCTCTACCCTCCCCCTATCTCCTAACTTCATTCCCCTTAAAACGCCGCACCCTCTCCTGGCAAGATACATTCCGCCGAGCGACCGAGGAAACATTGTTTTAAGGAGCCAGCTCATTTTTGATTAGGCAACTGTTTGTCGAAGGTGCGGGATTATTTCCGTCATTTGTTTTTGGCGCTCGGGGGCACTGCTTCCCGCACGTGCACGCCCGGATCAAGTCAGCGCTACTTGAACACGACGCGGCGCCCAGTAGCCGCTTCCTTCTCTTCTAGTGCCGAGCCGACAAACAGCCCGACGCCACCACCGACGGGAACACGTGAGCAACATTTACCTACATGCATGTGGAGATGAAATTCTCTCTTTGGCGCCAAGCTGCTGCCGAACTCTCCCACCTCCACTCTTCAAAGTATTCGGGGAGTAATTTACACGCCCTCTCAACATTACGGCGACCCAGATAACGACGGAATACAACCCAAACCTTGAAAATTCCACCAAAACCCTTCCCGCACGCGAAATTAGCCGGCAGTGCTTATTGTTAGCTCGAATAGTCCCGCTTTTAACTCTTAGAGTCTTTATACATATACTCGCGCCGCGCAGCTCACCAGGAGCTAATTCTTTTGAAAACTATGACATCGTAGTTGAGCTATATATTCACAAAATATCAAGTGAGCACTTTTCTTCATCCACAATAGTATCGCTAGGCGTGACACATTTGTAATTTTAGGTAACCTAGTAACCGACCATATTTGTGGAAGAAAAGTAATGTCCACTCCCATAGTTAGCTCTAATCAGGTTGACAAAAAAAGATTTGGCGCTTACTGGGCACGTAACCTTCACAACATTAGCATTTCATAAGGTAAATATAATCTATGGTTATATCCAATTTCCAAAAAAAGGACTCACTGGTACTTCAAATGCTTACCTAATTTAGAACATATTAACAGGGCATATGAAAATATGTAAAGTTATAACTCCAAATTATTAAGCATCCCATATGAATTTTAATAATACCGGCATAACCCAAAGAGTAATAACATATCGGTTATGGTTTTGAAGTGGTATTTAGTTTTACAGATAAGGTATTGGGTCTTGAGCAAGGTGGGATAGTTAATACGGCTAAAATCAGCTTGCTTACGTTCCTCCCTCGCTTTTGGTGTTACTGTCGAATACGTCATTTCTTTTCGAGTTTTGCAGTCACTACGTTAAGACAAAGTTATGCAGTCCAGTAATTTGGAATGCCTAATTTTCATCTATTTCGATGAATAAAAATTCAAAGGTTCATGAGGGTGAATGTCAGTCGCATGTAGAGCGTCTAGTTAGAGGATAGTGGAGCTGCTCAAATCTGTGCGTAGACTTCCTATTCGAACTTTGAAACCAATTTGCGAGCCACTCCGTTTGGAACCTCGTCTTTTTTCTCCGAGAGATGTCTCATATTAAACCTCCAAAGAGTCCTGCGTCCTTCGAGAAATCTTTTACTACCTCACTCCACCGTTTCTCAATCAACTACCCCTCGCTATTTTCATGCGGATGTTCCCACTGCAACCAAGGATGGTAGTTCCATACCCTATTCCGCACTTAAGAGCAGAACTGAGGTGGTTGGTTAACCGACTATTGTGGGCTCAAATCTTTCACTGTAACTTAAGCTCCACGTGAATACAAAGCGCAGAAAATTATTCATGCGATGACTACCTGTAATAGTTCACGGATGGGGCAAATACTATTCCCAACAGAGGGAAGCAGTTCATTATCGCTTCTCTACTTTATCTAACGCAATGATGATATCACAACACAGGGCACAGAGCAGTTTTTCAAATGCCTTTTTTTTAAACATCAAAACAAGTACGATTAAGCCCATTTATATTCATTGTTAACAGAAGAAATTAGCATATATTTCCACACAGACACTAGACACTACGAGTTGGCAAACTGCTACCGGTGAAATTGTTATAGCAGGTTTTTATGTGGGAAGGATGAAAATATAAACTTTTTCCTTGGCCAGAATGTGAAAGAAAAAACAATTCCTGCGCAGCAAAAGAAACACAAAACAAATTTTGATGTATCCTGCAGTGAGTGCAAGCAAAGTAAAACCGTAGCAGTTTCTAAACTTCTTCTCACCTTGTTAAGAATAATATTCACGTGCGTCTCAACCATTATTAATCTGACTAATCCGGCAGTTAAGATTTTACCGTCATTTTTGTTATCTATCTATACATTTTCAGGGACGAAATTGTTTCACGGTCGCATTATACCAGCGGTTCAAGTTATTTACCAAACAATGACCCCCGAGTCCGAAGGACATCCGAAAGAAAGTACTTTACGTTAGTAAATTGTGGATTAAGAGAAGACATTTGACAGGTTGAACAGAAATAAGCCGTGGAAGGTTTTGAGTGACCATGTCGTGAAGGCGATGTTTGATAATACTTAGTAAGGCAAGTGAGAGAGTCAAGGGCGTCTTGAATGAATGGTTTGAAATAAAACAGGGCGTAAGGCAAGGATATTTAATACCACCGAGGCATTTTAATGTTAGTATGGATAAATGTGTGACTGATGCATGTAGGGGATAAAGTCGATGAAATGATTGAAGTTGTAGATACGCGAGTTCTATTATAATCAGATGATACTGTGTTGCTGTCTGAGAGTCCACACGAATTTCAGATCATTCCGGATAACTCCTGTGAAGCAACAAGAGTAGTAGATTTGAGGGTAAACACGTAAAATACCAAAGTAATTGTTTTTGATCGGGAGAGCGGTACAAATTATTGCATGATGAGGGTAATTGACAAAATATTGTAAAAAATGGACGACTTTGTGTATCATGGGCGACTTTTTACAAACGATGGAAGGAAAGTCACAGGTGGCATGTAAAACATATCAGGGAATGAGAGTTTTCCTAAGGAAGCGATCATTGCAGTGCACAAAAGCATTTTCCTTACGATGTTATTACATGGCAGCGAAACCTTGGTATGTCGGGATATGCATAATAGTCGGCCAAAATCAAAGGAAATAGGGTACCTGAGAAGGTATTGCAGCAAAAGTAGGCTAGATAAGGTAATTAATGAGTTCATCATAATATAATGTCGGTTGGATACTCCAGGAATGGATATATATATGAAAGAAGTGTGCTTCGTTGCCTTGACCATGTTGATAGAATGGATGAGAGTCGAGAGACAAAACAGATATATAATACAAGAGGAAATCGTGTGAGAGGAATGGGAAGGCCGTAAAAGACATGGGTAAATGAGATGGGAGAGATTCTAAAAAGGAGAAATATTAGGAGTCTTAAGAATATGTTTTTAAAAATGTTTATGAAGAAGTAATAGATGTAGATAGTTTTTTATGAAATAGAAGAATATGCATTTTAATCTCGTTAACATTACTGACATCTTGCAGCAACTGGGAAGGGAATCGCTTTCGATTAAAATTTATACTTAATCTATTATGTAAGTTCCAAACCGATTTATTCTCTGAAGAAGTTAATAATATTTTACAACATAGGACATACCTACTACGGTATATCAGATAGTGAAAATAAAATTAGGGTACTATAATAGACTGCAGAACGGAGAGATTTAAAATGCCATTTTTCCCGCGAACGATAAGAGACCATAACAGCGGCGAATTAGACTTTTAACTAGGTTTCTTGACAGGTAGTGTAAGCTCTTAGTAATATGTAGTAGTATTCCTTAATATTTGTATCCTTATCTGCTACCTAGTACTTACACGACGCCGTGCATGTTTCCAGCATAACTCTTGAATCTCTGTACGTTAATTTAGTCGCAAAATGCATAAATACTAACGGTTCCTTTAAAATTGGTAACATATCTATAGTATAGTGAATTCTTGTGAGGCTTCTCCTCATGGCAAGAATTAGCGATTAATGATAATGCATAGCCTTATAGTATAGTGTAATGCATGTTGATGACTACTCACCCCCTGCCACACACCCTTGAGTTGGCTAGCAGGGTATTTTGTAGATGCAGATTTAGATGAATAGGACAGCGTGTATAAAGGAACGCATGAGTTCAACAGAAGCGAAAGAGGTATTCAAGCAAATGCCATTATGGAGGAGTTTTTAAAACAGCTAGTTTTCTAGGCCTAACAGCAATAACTAAGTTTTTTGGCTTTCCCTACCCCGAAAGGGAAAGGCGTGATGGATATGTGTATTTGTATATATGACCCCTGAATTATTAAGATAAATACCAGCTGATACCAATTACTGTAGTGTTTAAAAACTCGTTAATTTGGAGTTAATTTGGTAAAAACTGTGTTAATTTGGTGAATAAAATCTTTTATCGCAAATAAAAATTTATTCAACCCAAGGATTCAATCACCCAGCTAAATGCCGTTATTTTTCAATTCAAAATCATTTGAGTGAAAAAGAATAAATAGGTGAGTAAAGTCAAAGACGACGCGGAGACAGGGCTTTGAGACATTGTCACCCAAAACTTATCTTTTGAAAGAACGTTTTACTCAGTATAGGAGGTTTTTTTTAAATAGCTAGGTAGGTAAAACATTGTAGCCTTATGATACTTAGAGTTGTAGGTGAAAGGTAGTGACAAAATGAGTTGATACTACTCACGCGATCTGTTTGAAGAGAGAAGTCAATCGGATGGCACACGGTTATCGAAGACCCAAGGTGGATGTTGTTTCCTGCAAAAAAGAAAACAATATCATTTCTTTTATTCCATCCATGGCAATATTTAAGCTTTAAATCTAAACCAGGAAGAGACTTATTATGTAATACATGTGTAAATATACTTCCGAATGCTGAAAATTTCTTCATAGCACAAAGAAAAAAAATATTTTTGCTCTTTTATTCCCCCAAGACTTAAATGTGTGATATGTGCCACCGGTTCTATTCCAGGCCATTGGTTGATTATACAGTTCCTCTCTGGTTACATGCCGACCGTCATGGGTTGAACAACACTCACCATGGGAATAAATTTTGAGTCAACTCCGATTGGTCGGCATCCGAGGCAAACGATTAAAATCCGAGAGCAGTTCATGGAGCTAAGGAGCAAAAAGGCAAAAAGATAGACGAACACACTCCTTTGTAAAGCATGGAGGAAATTATTATTGGAGACTGACTAGTAAAAGTCATAACTACAACTAAACTCTTTTCCGTAACAAGAGTGCAATCAAGAATTTTCAAAGTATCAATCAATTTCAGTTACAACCACTCAAAAAGTGATACTTCAGCGAACAACTTCCATTCAACAGCGAGCAACTTCCAGCAAATTTTCCATTCGACTGATTAACATGCCTTTTTGGAGACCTAGACAAAATTATTTAAACACGATGTTCATTAAATATGCCATAACGTAGCTAAATTAAAATTAATGTTCACTAAAAGCAGTTGTTATTTCAGACATTTACTGATCTCTAGCGAGGTGATATTATCACACAAAGCCTGGTAGATGGATCATTATCTCTACATCTGTTTGCATTAAGCAAGGCTTTGTGCGTAGTCGTCGACGGAAGGGGATACGAAGCGTTTTACGCTTCGCCACATCCTCCAAGGGTCATTCATTCCCTCGTCGTCATTAAAAGTGCATCTTCGGGGAATGGACAAGGGAGTGGGGTATGGTTGGGGGGGGGGAGGGCAGAGGATTGAAGGAGGGGGTGGAACCGGAGTGGGCAACGCTCGGAGGACGCGATTAAACACGACCGTAATCATCGGTCGTCGGATGGCACAACTCCGGATTGCAGGAAATATTAATCAAAATAAGTATTATAACTAGCGTTCCCTAGAGATATAATAGACCCTTAAAAAGCTTGTGGGTGGGAAAGTAAAATAAGCGAAGGCGACGGGTGCATCGGTTTTACCACCATCGTTTGATATCAGAGAGTATTAAGTTCATTTGGATATGCACATGATTCCTTCAAAATCGTTCACGTGTTCTGAGCTGTTACCCAGGGAAACATCAACTCCTCCTCTAGCACCGGGTGGCTTGATCACAATTACTCATGTCAAACGCGATCGCTAGCAGCACCTAGTTCAGCACGTTTGACCACTGCATAGATACAAAACAGTTGTCCTCCAAAGAAAAGAGTAGTTAGATATGACTCCACCTGAATAAAGAAGGCTGCATATATGAAAAAAGATAACATGACTACGCTATTGGATAGTACGGATAAACTTAAATTTTGATGAAAGAATGCTAACTACTGAATTTTCGAATAGTACAGGATTTAGGTGCCCGGGTTTAAATGCGGCACAAACGTAATGTGTGCTTTGTTTGAGTGGCAAGCGGCAATGGTCAGCCAATGATGGCAGTTACAAGCGAAAATTACAAGTGATTGGCAGTGAAGGATATCTCGATGGGGGTAGAGGAGATCAGCGCAGTCATAAACTCAACCGAGGTGGAGTCCGTGCTGAGGTTAACACAAAGGAGGTCTCTCTGGGCTAGATGTACAGCACAGTTAACTAATACATATTCATTATAGCCAGAGTAAATTCTAGATCCTACGCAGGAAAATACCTGTACAGTTGCACAATTATTTTATCTTTGATATTTGATCAACACTTCCCTTCTCACCCGTTAATCTGCCAGTTAGCCGCTGCACTAGATTAAATATGATTGTGCCGCTGATATACCTCGTGAGAAAACTGGAAACCCGAATTACTAATTGGCAAAACGCTCATTAGGACCCATCACATTACAGTAAAATTCTACCAATCACAATATTATAGATATAGCATTAATTCTGAGTGAATATCTAAATAGAAGAATAAGGATAAAGGCGGTATTAGGGTAGAACAGTTCAACGGACTGACTAGTATATTTCTATAGTTAATGCAGTATTGAGCACTGTTATGCAGTCAGCACTATGCAGTCTCATCACCGACCAATCTTTACCTCAAAATGCGACGCACGCATAGACATGAGGAAGCATAATCCAGAATGAAATCGTTTAAACTGTAGAAATTGAATCAAACGTCATTCATGAAAAGAGTGCGCATCCCCCATGAGTGGTAAAATACTTTGGGAAATCGAAAAGTAAAAAATGCTTGGTGTTCTCGGGATTAACACCGGGTTAGGTAATTGACCCTGATGCCCTGATTAAATAAATACCTTAATGATGATGGAAGAGTATTCTGTCGACATGTTAGCAGCTGCCTCTTACCTAATCCGTTGTGAATCCTGTAAACATCTAACAATTGTTATCCACCGGGAAAACACCAGGTCTTTCGAAAAATAAGAATTTTCACGGAACCTTTAGAAGAAAACTAAAATTTTCAAGTCAGTTTTTTTCCTGCTCATTTGGCCCAATTATTCAGCGCACCAATGCAGCATTGAATAGCAGTTAAAAAGCAGTTAATTATCCTCACGGTAGAATGTGTTTCACAATAGATATTCTGCCAAGGGAAGCTACTTATAGCATGAGAGAGTTACTTAAAAGGCAAGTGGCCATTTAAGACGTTGTATGTCTTCTTCAAACGGAAGATTCAAAGTTTCGAAATTGGAAACATTCTCTGAAAACGCAATTGAAGGTTAATTTGTTTGACTTAATTTGCCTTTAGCATACATGTACTTAAGGTATTATTTTTTGAGTATTCGAGAAGGAATTATAACCCATCTTCTTCTCGCGCTTTTGCGTTTTGTAAGTAGTCGAGTGTTTTCGTGAAAAAAAAAGAAAGACGCGACTAATCTCTCGAGGAACAAGTATTTGTCGGCAACACAATCTAAGGTCGGAAAGCTCCATTTTTGAGCCATTTCCATTCGTTGTAGTCCCTCTCTCTGAATGAGAATAGTCTACTCATGAAAAGGGCCCCGAAAGAGTGTGAACTCTGGCAAGAGGGGGCAGGAATGTGCCCGAGGATTCCAGTCTACGGCGATCAGGGGTGCGAGGTGAGGAAAACGCTCTCCTGCCTTGGGGAGGGCTTTAAGAAGTTGGACGTAATGAGGGGAGGGTCAGGGAGGAGGGGAAGGCCCCCCCGGATCACAGGCGCATGCGCCATAGCCAACCCCTCACCCCCTACCGAATGAATCCACCCCCCTTCCCCACACACATTTCAACCCTGGAGATTTCCCACTCCCTCCCCTACTTTCCCCCAGTTCCCCCCCCCGCTCGCACCCCCTCCCTCCGACGCCGGCCTTGGCAGGAGATCGGAGCAGGAAGCAGTCGCCAGCGACAAAGAGTCAAGGGGAGAGAGAACACAGCGCGTGGACGCTCCAGACGCCGGCGCCCCGAGCGTTTTCCTACTCTTCTGCCCGGCCACGAGTGAGTCCCCGTCCCTCGGGAGTGGCCGGTGCCCCTCGGTCAACAATCGCCCGGGGCAGAGCAGAGACGGACCGACCACCCGGCGAAGCCTCCCTCGTTAAACAACTCGCCGGCAGAAACCGGCACGCGACCACTTCAAAGACGTGAAAGGGCGACCGTGAAAATCGTCGCGTGACCCCTTACCCCCAAACACTAGAGACGCACATACATACAACCCATCTCTTCGACCGAGAAAAAATATTTCCTTTCATAAGAAGGGGAGTGCTTTCTCGCCACCTTCCTTCTGTTCGGGTGCTTCGCCGTCGGCGGCTGCTTGGGTTCCGCGAAATATAATAACCACCCTTCACGATCACAACCCCCTCTCTCTCAACGGGCTCTCCTCTTCGCGGGGAAGGGAATGACAGTTTCGTGGACTCGGCAAAAAGAGTGAATTCAAACAAGTGGTTTTTTTCCTTCGATGTCTTGAGTGGATCTCGGTTTTTGAGGAACCAATTACTGAAACAAAAAAATAAGCATCGCGAACTGCTGACGGGAGTATGACCGCAAGAGGTGAATGAAGAGTTTGGTGCATTGTGGAAACAGTGTCGCGAGGGATGTTGCATAAGTGAGCGAAAACTCTTTATTCCCTTCCATCTCCTTCGATGAGAGTGCAGACTTAATTAGTGTGATGGTCGCTTGAAAGTATCAACCTTATGGAACAGACGGTGAGTTATTTAACAATCTTGAGACACCATATTGATTCCCATGTTTTTGTGTGTGTTCGAGTATGTAAGGGGATGTAAATTATCCAGCAAGCCTAATGATGAATCATTCTTTATCGCATATTTTAGTATAGGTGGTGTTCCTCACTGCAATAGGGGAAACTTTGTTCCAACAAATAAGGTCTTGATATAAGTTTTTAAAACCGAAATGAGTTTTACATCTACGTACTTAATTGAAACATTTGTGGATAAAATTACCATCCGATGCTCAATAAATAACCAAGAATGTACCTAGCCCTAGAGATTTTGAGAATAGAATAAAATTAGTCTTTCGCCTCCAAATAGCACATTTACCAAGACATGGATGAGGCATTTATTTGGAAAATAATATCTAAATAATCAGTGAGGACGAAAGGATTCCACGAATACACAGCCTGAGTTGGCCGAAGTGGGCGCGGAGCTAAATTGTGATGATCGCTAGAAAAAAATAAGGGCACTTCTGTCTCGGTCAAGGAAAGAGAGTACTAGCCAAACTGAATAAGAAGGTCAAATTAATTTTCTATCGAAAAAATAAATATAGTGAATTTCCCAAAAAGACGCCAGTTATTATAAATTCACTGGATGCAGCTCCTGTCTTCTTCTATCTTAAGTCCATTTTCTGCCTGCTCTATTTATACTGAGAAAAAACGAAAACGTAAATAATGACTGAATGGTCCAAATAGACTATAAAAATAGAGAAAGCCAGTTCAATAGCAGATAATTTTTAAATGAGCACTAAATTGGTAGCGGAACACAAGTGAAATTTATATTTTTCCATGCACTCAAAGTAAAAGCCGTCTTCGCCAAGGAGCATCACAAAAACAACAACAAATATCTCAATTAATGCTATGAGAGACTTTTTGAGTAAAGATAGTGATAAAATAGCAGTCATGGTACGTTTGGAAATAGTTTTTCTTTAATTCTAACGGATAGACAATGAGATAATCCTAAGTCATAATCTCCCTCTCTTACCAGCAAGAACTGAAAGAAGTGTCCCGTCACGTACCACGAATGTCATTGAATGACGGCACACATTTCCTATAAATAATGGCAAAAATAAATGTTACTATCATGAAATAATAAAACAGACATAAAATTATTTAATATGAAGGGTAAAGGCTCACATGCAACCCCTATAAACCTCATCATTTGGTCAAAAAAGAAACTGTTTAAAATGTTAGATAAAATTTAGTAAACATTTCGATCGGCAAAAGCTATTCCTTTAATTTGTATTTTAACTCAGCTGAACTTTTCAATATTTTGAGACGAAACGGGAGTTCGCAGAAGAGATGTGGCACAACATCCACTATTCTATCTTCACCCTACTTACTGCGATATATGGAGGCTACATACATTAGGCCTTCGTCTCATGATGTCTACTTCAATGGAGTCGAGAAAAGTTTACTGCCGCTCTCCTACCGTCGTCTTCACGCCGCGGATTCACGTAAACCAGGTGACATACGCGAGGAGCGGTGGTGGGAGAGGGGTTCCAGAGGGTGGGGGGGGGTGGTTGGCAGAGGAATTTTGTGATAGCACGGGGGAAATAGAGTCCCGGGGCCGGAGAAGTGAAGCGTGCCACCTCGGTGGCGGAGGCGACAAGGGGGGTGTGCGCGCGAGACTCGGAAAAGCGTGTCGGAGCGACAGGAATTCCTGGAGGGTGGGTGGTGGGTTGGAGTGAGCGAGAAGGGGTTGTGGAGAGGGGGATGGTGGGGGAAGGGTAAGTGGAAGACAGGCACGAAAGAGTGGGGGTGAGAAAAGTACGGAAATACGACGACCCTGGGGGCGTACATACGGTGTGGAAGAGCAAGAGAGGCCGAAGAGTGGAACGCCAAGATTTGATGGGGCGATCTTCCAGACTTTCATTAATTCTCTTCCACCCCCAAGGCGTTAAACTTAAATACGACCAACGTCCTCGGTTGCACTCATCAGCGCGCCTATGCTAGACCTCTTGAACACTTCTGGATGAGTTGCGAATGACCACCGAATAAGGGAATATTTATTTTACGGCAGGAGGACTGTTCGCTCTTTTTATAAATATATTTAGCTACCACATCATTAACCTACGACAAATATAAGTATATTGGCAGTGATTTAAATTTATACTAGATAAGTTTTACGTCTGCTAACCTCCAATTCTCACTATCGTTAAGCAATGCAAAAGCATGACAAACGGAGCATTTCTAAGCTATTTTAATTTTGTTATAATGCTAAACCGTATGAGATTATGTACTACTACTGATGCACGAATATGGATAAATCCAATTCCTTGCAATTTAGAGTGCATGACACGTTAGGGATCAAATAAACTACGTTACCATTCTCGGTGATTTCTTTACCTCCTCCCGCCCTATCGTTAACAACCAACGTAGTATTTTACCCAACGTTTACAAATGAAACATCAAAAATATTTCCTCAATTATTGAGGAAGTTTATTTTTAGGGATAGGTTGAAAGAAGACATAAAGTAGCCGAACTAGACATAATAGAACTATCTTATCTCAATTGGAACAAGTAATATTCATTTTCAAATTATAAAAATCAACCATGCAACATTGTAGAGGCAATGGTTCAGTTACACTGAGTTAAAGTAGAAACTCGTGCTGTAAGAAACACCCCGCGCGCCCTTCCTCATGTAAAACTCTGTAGTATTGCCGACGCGTTGTTGACGAGTGAGAGACGTTAACGGGCGCATTTTAACAGCTACGTTACTTTGAGTGAACCCCTTCCCACTCGTTACCCACCGTAGGTTTTTAGGTGACCCCCTCCCCCCTAAGTTGATAACGTAGTTTATGCACGAGTATATAAGTATGATTATATAATAGCACGAGTATATAAGTATACGAGTTATATAAGTATGATAATTCTTTCTGAACTGCTCTTTTCTCAAAATAAATATACTATTCGCCGTCATTTTTAGGCCTCTTTCACGCATACATTCCGAAAAAGCAGTATTTCACAGGTGTTCATGGCTTCAATTATATAGATCGTACTCAAAGCGGCCTACGGCAGGTATGGAAGCGTTATATACGTGCTAATTATCATAACGTGCCCCAATTCATTCACCAAACGGAGCTTCAATAATCATGAGCCATTTTCAAGCTTGTTTAAAAAAAACAAACATTTAAAAAATGGGGTGAGAGAAATTATTCTCGAGTTAGCGTGACTCACTGCTTCACCTTTTTTTACACGAATACGCCACAAAAATGCTCCAAAGAGCACAAAAAAATTATGAGCACAGTACCCCAAGTGGCTTTTTAAATTGAAGAAATCGACATTTCACATTGAGGAATTTGCGCTTTTCACAATCTTCCCAGCTCCTTTCAGGCGTGCACACCCACACAAAGACACAGAGCGAGTGACTGAGGTAGAGAGGTAGAGAGAGAGAAGGGGGTAGAGAGGTAGAGAGAGAGAGAGCACTCAAATGTTGAAGAGGCGAGCGAGGAGGGAGAGAGAATCGCGTTGAAACTCATCTTCGCGGAAAAGCGCGTGAGTTCTGCTGCTCGCGCATTACTTGAGGATCGTGATTCCAGCATAACTGAAGGTTCTGCATTCATCTCATCTTCTTTAGGTCCTCAAAAATGCCAAGGCAAGAAGATTTTGAGGCAATAGTACTCGAAATACGACGCAATTCACGTAATTGCGAAAGAGTTAATGAGGGCGAAGTAAAACTCGCACGGGCGTGGTTCATCAAGTGTTTTTAGAGACCGGAAATGGTTATAGAACGAAAGGGCTCAACGGGAAACTACAATACTTAAGAATCACAATGGCTAAGCACATTGTTTTATATTAAAGATCTAATTTAGTTTATCCTCAAAAGAACTTATATATTCATGTTGAGAGAAACCAACTTTGCCAAACCAAATTTCCAAAAACTTCGGAGTTGGTGGAAATTACAAAGTTGGTTTTTCTCAACATCGGTATCCAACATTTCAACGATGTTAGGTTTGATATCATCAGTTTTATTAAAATTTATAAATCGTCACATTTCACAGTCAGCAAAATGCTGATGTACAATTTGATATTGATCAGCTAAATATTTACATTCTACGATCACGAAAAAACGATTTCAGCACATTAAAATACACACGCAAATATTGCACACTCCCGTGAAAACACCATAAAATCAGATAGGCAGTAGTCTAAAGGGCTGATACACCTTTTGGGTGCATAAAAGGAAAAAAATGAAGGCCTAATGCCCTGGATGAAAACGAAGAGACAAACAGTTTTTCTTGTTTTTCAAGAATACAAAATTTAAATAGGCTACTTATTAGTCACAAGAAACCATGGAGAAATTTTGCACGACGTCCTTTGTTAGAAAGCCTAATAATAATAATAATAATAATTTCCGGCCACAAGAAACATTACAATATCCGTCAAATATTCTTGGCCGTAGGTCAAGGAGTACGACAACCCTGACCAACACAAAGTCTTTGAAATAGAAAAGGAGCGCTTTTTGGAAACGCAGCTGTTGCGACAGGCGTCTTTTTTTCCCCTGGGCGGTGGAGAGTTGAGAGGAAAGGGCCAGCGTCAACCTTTCTCGCTTTTGACAGCGCGACACGGCCGCGAGGCACGCGGGCGTTTAAAATGGCCGCTTTTGATCCTCCGGAGCCAAGTGGCGAGATGGAAATGTGCAAACACGTAAATATTTCCGCTCTTTCTCAAGACCATCCCGACGAACCCGAGCCTAGACGAACAATTTCAATCCGTAATAGCAAAGCTACTCACATAATACCTACTCCCCTTACACATGAAAAATTACGTAAGTTTAAGGATTTTTGAAATAATTTACATTGGATATTTTAATGAAAATGTAAGATTTCACCGATTTTTTAAATGTAAACGGGCAAAATATACTTTTCCGAGTAATCATGTTCAAATTTCTAATAGTATGTCTGTTAGAAAAAAATTATCCTGTAATTTTTTCATATCGTGAACGCTACTTCCGCAACTTTCCTTGAAATATATACCTATCTTGAAAATAACTAACTTTTAATGGAGCTAACAGTGTCACCGTAGATCTGTGTCGTACATGAGTAAATCATTCATTTTCAACGATTCACCGCCATGAAAAAATGAATTTAATTACGTTCTCCGTTCGACCAGATCAAAACGAACAAAAAGACAAGAGAATTGCATTCTTGGTAAATTATCAAGAACAGTTTGATTCGCATGATTCATCAACAAATGGAATTCATAGAAAGATTGATTCTTGGAGAATGATCGGCTGTGCGGAGACTTAAAAAAAATGGTCTATTAAGAATGATCAAAACAGAAGTAATCTCGATATTCAAAGTTGATGTAAAACTCGGAACAACGAAAATATGGGGCGTGGTATTAGTGTAAAGAGAAAATCGACGAAAATCAAATTAGAAAAAAGTGGAAAAGAACAATGAATGACAGGTACGAAATAAATCACTTTCATCAGGAAATGTATAAGATCCTTGATGTACGTGGTAGGTCGATGCCAACGCTTAATGAACTTAAATAATTGCAACAACTTTTCATTGTGATAAAAATGCAAACAATTTAAATAATCAATAATATTTTATTAATTTAATCTGTCCAGTTAATTGTAGCTTTTGGTGGGAGATGAACATGATATGGCGTTTTGATTATTTTCCGTAGGTATCATGGAATTGAGTAAAAATAAATTCACGAAGAGAATGTGTTACGGTATAACTAAAAAAAGTCACCGAAAAAGCCTTTTGTGAGTCTTAATGTAGCTTTTGAACACAGTTATAATCAGAAGTTTTTTGAAATATTGTATTCATTTGATCTAATAAGGAACACGTGTATAATCAACGCCAAGTAGAATTTAGATGAAAAGTGATCGTGCATCTTGTTCTCTACTATCATTTAGTATTGTATTTCTTCCATGTAATGGAGGATTTCACCAAAAGAAATACTGGTTGAGAAAATGAGCATGTAGCAAAAGTGTATGCAAATAATCCACAGAATAGCAAATAGAAAATGTTCCTTAAGGGTAGAGAATTTTCATTGCTTCGGACTTCTTCGTGGGATAAAGAGAGATAACTCCTAATTTTTAGCAGGGTAATTTAAAAAAACAAAGAAATGAAATTACGACAGCACTTCGCCACTAAATTACGTAATCCATCAAATTGAAGCCAATCCATCTGTTGCAAATTGAATTTATGATTATAAAATACTAAATTATTTCCAAGCAAATAATCGCAAGTTAATTTTAAATAAATTCTTTCTCCCACCAAATTAATTAAAATAAGGTAAAGCATTTGTATCGGAAAGAAATTGGTATTTTCAGATAATTCATTTCATATTCGAGGACAACGGGAAATGACAACCGTTCGCCCACTTCACGGTCTTGAGGATTTTTTTAACTTTATTCATTGTAGCCGTTCACTTCCGCCGTTAGGCTCTTCCTGGTCATTTGGTTCACTATAGTCATTTGGTTCATTCTAGCCATTTGGTTCAGTTCTTCACTTCGTTCAAGTCGCTCAGTTGATTTTGATTGATTTAACACATCCAGACATGTTAATTCCCACCTCTAGTCGATCAATATGGAGAAGCAGGTCGTGTGAAGGTATAACTTACGGTTAATATTCAATGGTTAAGTGTACCACTCCATGCAAGCAGAGAGCAAATTAGTGATGCACGGTTAAACAAGGAGCAGCACACAGGATGGCACGTGCAGTTCATTTCTGGCTACTCATAGGCAAAGATGGTAAATTTTCTGCTTATGGAATTGGATTACATATTTCCAATTCACTTAGATGTAATTTGAAAAAAAAAATAATTTGTTAGCACGATATTGTAATTTAAGTAGGACTACCTAGACTGAATCATTTAATAACTCATAAGGAACTCAGGACTTATTCTTTCCGGCAACCTTTTGCGTAAATAAATTAATTACCTAAAGACTCTAATTGAATACGATCAAATCACTAACGCCCCCCCCCCCCCTAGAGCTAAGACTAGAGCCAACGGAATAAATAATTTACGGTTCACCACATACTTAACTAATGAACCACGCCATTTTCTTTCTCCACTACGATACCCTTTAACTATAAAATAGAACTAGCTTCATTCAGGTCATTTCAATTTAATATTTTAAGGTCTACTTCGCATATTTCCTACTCTTTCGTGCCATTATGCTTGAGTTGAATACATTTTCACTCCACTGTTCCGTATAAACGCATGACGAATCCCACTATCCGAGCAACACAATCTCCACGGAGGAAAAATGCATGAAAAATTGACCTACATTTTTAGCAACGAATAAAGTCATTTGGAATAGAATATCTCAGTTAATATTATATCTGATATTCGAGATTTTACTGGTATCATTTTTTTACCGGGTACAATAAAAAAGATGAAGGACCTCTCCATATCTCAGCGTCCTCAATCAAACGTCCAGGGGGAAAGTAGAAAGGGGTTCCAAGTGGAGCGGTATGAATAGATAGATGTCCAAAGCATGAGGAAGTGCGGGAGGAGATGGTTAAGGGATGGAGACGTGGATTGAAAGATGCCCTTAGGGACGGAAAAGGGCCAAAGACGAGGTGTGAGCCTTCACCCTGCCCGTTCACCGTTCCCCACTCGCACACCCCCAACAAATCCTTTGAATTTAGACACTCCTCTTCCTGCGCTAGTAATTGAATTCTCTCTTTACAGGTGATGTCCTTCTGTCACCTCTCCCTCTCCTTCTCTCCCTAATTCTGCAGATAACTCTCCCTTCTCTCCTCACTCTTAGCCACCACCCTTGGATTATATTTTTCGAGTAAACGTCATTTTATACCACGATTTTCAGTAGGCACCTTTATGTATCGTTGGCGATATTTCAAACATTCTTTTGCCAACACAGCCATTTCCTGAAGTATAATTGAATTTCATCAAGATGGTCGACCACAGTGAAATTCATTAAGGCAATGGTATCCCTATAGTTTCATTTAATGTTTCTATTATATTTGAGTTGCTCAATGATGTGTTATTGTTTTTTCAGTCATGTTGTTGTTTTGTAATTATTTCTTCCACTAGAGTGCAGAACCTGAATTTCGTTTGATCCAAAAAGATAGGTAGTAGTACAATTGTACTGCCATCATTAATGTTCACCATTATGGCCTTGTCTACAGTAATTTTTTTAAATTTACTAAGAAAGTATATGCATACACCAAACCATTATGCATGTATTGTTATTGACCCTTAATATAAATTATCATCTTTGCCCAGGTAACGAATGTTGTAGTTACATTTATGTTTATGAAACAAAAAGGCTTGATTTTTTGGTCCTGGTGTATGACGGCTACATATTTGGTATGTTCTATTTACTATGCTAGCCCTGATGAAGTTTTACAAAAAAAACGAAACGTCGGTAATGGCTTCTATATGATTTTTGACTAAACCCTCAAAAACCTGCTCTCTAAGCCATCTTTCTTCCTATCAGACAAACAGAAACCGCGGAACAGTCTACACTGAACCATGGGCACGTGAAACTTATGAATCCGTGTGTTATGTTGACCGCAAGTATATAAATATAAAGAGTTTGATACCATAAATAAGATAATAATGGATTATTCATCATTATGAAAGAATTTTGGGTGACATGAATAAATGCCGAAAAATGCTTTAAAATACTATTAAAGGGATTGGGAGTATTACAATTAAAAATTGAAGTTAGGTTTTAAGTAATACTATAAGGGGAGGGCTATCATGCATCTTGTGATTGGAAGTACATAAAAACTCGAAAAAATTAATAACCAGTGACCTACGTCAAATATGTACCGTAACCTCAGTTTGCATTACCCCCGGAACCGAAAATTATGTAATATTCCAATGGACTACCTCCAGGTGCGTGACAGAGTTCTTTGCCGACTCACATTAGTTGTTAATAGGGCTGGTGGCAGCAGCGCCGTCGGATAAGCATGCCGTAACTTACTGGTAGTCACTTGAAACATTGTTTTATTTTAAGTTCAATTAGCGCCCAAAGGTCCACTCACTCAGTGTTTCAACCCGAAGGTTGGTTTGGATAGTTGAGCTCGTCCCGGACTAAGCCACAGGCGTGTGAATTTCACATATGCAGGGCAGGGGGGGCAATCCCTTTTCCTGGGCCACCTCGCAATCCTAGGATGTTTTGTTCGGGGGCGTCCAAAGGCCCGGATTTGAACCCGGGACCCTTCAATCAGTAGCCAAGCGCTCTACCCACTAGGCCACCACGCTCCCAAAGTTACAAATAACCCAATATTACGGTACTTTGAGGAAACTACACACTTGATTAATATAAAATGCGAAGCACTTTTGATAAGATAACAAACTCACAGGAATAACTATCTTTCACTATCTTACTTTTACAGATTAGTATAAATTTTTACTGCATGCTAAAATAATACACAAGTGGCCTATGCTTCAATCAAAATTTGTTTTTTCTTTCAGGTACATCCTGAGGTTGCACGAATGATAGCTGTCGTGAAAAGATTGGATTGAAGAAGATCGCCCGACGTAAGTTGATAAATTACATACTTATCCGTGGCTAAGGGTCAACACTCTTTCAGTTTTTATTAAATACAGGATGCAGAACTGAGGAATAATTATGTCCACCATCTCCTCTATAAAAGTCCGATTTGAGCTCCTTTCTCTCTAGGGATACTTAACCCAATAATGCCCAGAGAAATTTTTTTTGAGAATTGTCCTAAAATTTTAGCACGCTTCTCTCCAAAGGCACCTAATTTCGGGAAAAAATAATTTAACAAATATTAAGAGGAACAGTATTTTTTTCCCTGGCAACTCAAGTTGCCACTTGGTAGTTACCTTGTCACTTGATTAGTGCATTTACAACTGCTAGAAATACGGATTTTTGCGGTAGTTAATTATAATAATTGCCTCAAACCTTTACATGATGATGATAATGATGTGGCAGCATTGCAACTTAATTATCTTGGAGTGTACCAAATGTAATGTATTCCTAAGACAGGGTTAGGCTAAGTTATTCCAGACGACCTGAATCGTGCTGGGTTATCGTTCCTATCTGTCAACCCGAAGTTCGCGGGTTCAAATCCCACCTGGATGGTTTTTCACCATCCAGGACAGGGATATGTTTGTTATTCTAAATATATAATAAATAGGAAGAATTTAGTGAAAGCTGGATATATCTGGCCTTATATAGATAGATATGATTATTATAAGAACCCACTGTATGGTTATACGCAGGAATAAAGGAAATAAATAATAGATCGGAATACTGGTGTGCCTTACTTAAGGTAGTTTGAGCGAGATAATTCCCTAGTCATAATGAAGACCAATGCGAATTTTATTTATTTTTTATTTTAGCGTCTTTATGAAGCAAATATTGCAATATTAATGGTGCAATAATATATGTAATTATATATCGAAAGATTCCTCAGTAGTTAAATAAATATAACTACATAAGTCTCCATTGACTCATTTTTTCATGCCTCTCTGTGAAAACGCCTTAACAACATGTTTTTTTTGCGATTCTGTACAAATTATTACGGTGAGTAATTGATTATTTTTTATAAAAAGTTGAGTAAACATACAAACTACATAACGTTAGTTCATTGACGAAATTTAGGTGTTAAAAAATTCCAACTTTTTTTCAATACTATCCATCTGGAGCGCACAGCCTTAATTTATTCCACGTAAAGCAGCTTATATTTTTAGGTAAGTTTCTCGAGAAGTAGTTTGGAAAAGGGGTTTATATTTTGATATCACTTAAAGAAGATTTTTTTTCTTTAAAATGAATTAAAATTCATCGAATTCTAGGTGAATAGATGCTTCGCTCAAACTACCTTACGCACAGGAATTGAGGCCTAAACTCGCGTAACGTGCGTAGGAATATATCGTGTACGGCACATTTACTGTCAAACCCGACGCTAAAATGTGCTTTCTTTTAGTGCAATTTCGTCGCAACCTCGGTGATACCAACAGTGGACTTCTTTCGTCGTGATCTCCTACAATATAGTAAAGTGTTTTTTTAAAAGGGGATGTAAACTTAGTAATCCCGGGCATTGCAAAATGGCCGTAACTAAAAATGTCTCTTCTAAAATGAATCCTTCCATCAAGCTCACCCACTTTTTATCAGGATAGAATTCTACTCCATCCAGTCCCACTATAAAAAGTAATTATCTCGGACTGTTTTAGACCAGCGTCATTTGAATTCTACCATCATTTCGAAAAAGTAAGCGGTTCGTTCAACGGGCGAATCCGCTAGATAGGTACTCTTTAGAATAGTTCTGCACCGTGCTCCTTTTCCCTCCTCTCGTCTCTTCGAAGCCGCCAGTTTCTGGCGAGCAGATAACCGCGATTCAGAGGACGACTAAAACCGAGGAGTGGAATGACT